>JZKD02S1646825.1:552274-569395 GCA_000966675.3 Picea glauca | reverse complement strand
TGGACCCTTTGAGGTTCTAGATAGAGTGGGACCTGTAGCCTATCGGCTAGCACTTCCTCCCACAGTAAAAGAACATAATGTTTTCTATGTTTCATTATTGAAGAAATATGTACATGATGCTAATCATATAATTGACTGGTCTATGATCCAGGTGGAACCGAAGGGATAATTTCTACCAGAACCCCAATGCATACTGGACAGAAAGGAAACCCCGCTCTGGAACATAACCATTGCACAGGTCAAGGTGCAGTGGAAACATTTTGGCCCAGATGAGGCTACATGGGAAATGGAGGATGCCATGAGACACGCATATCCGATTTTGTTTACTTCTGTACATGAAATTCATGTTAGTAGATAATAACATCAAGGATGATGTTCCTTTTAAGGGGCAGGGAATTGTAACACCATGTTTCCCCCAATTAGTAAAAATAACTGGACTGGCCAAGAACTATGGCAAACTCATAAATGTGAATAACCTTATGAATTTTATTGCAGGACTGCTGAGAAGGGATGTGTAGAAAAGAGACCACGATGGCGGTGGAAGGAACCTAAAAAGGTGGTGTTAACTTCCATCGAGAATTAATACCATATTTGGACTCCACTGACCCAGAGAACCAAAAGCGGTTCACTGGCCCCGAATTAAATGCCTCGCAGACTGGTAGGTTGATGGCTCCTCAGGAATTAATGAGGGATGGGAAGGTGAACCGCCCATCCGTAGAGCCATCATGACTGGCCAGTGCGAGGGTAATCACACCACACACAACCTCGCAAGAGGATAAGGTGTGGGGTAGAAGCGATTGGGCAGGAGAAGATGCGAGGGGAGAACTCTGGCAATATGAAAAGTGAGCGATAGTAGAGAGGAAGGATTGTAACCTTCGCTCCTGGTCACTGGAAAATAGAGACGCAGTCTCACAGCATCATGGTCTCAGCTCGAGGGTGGCTAGTGGTAAATCCACTGGGAGTCGCTAAGCCTACGGTTGGGTGGAAATGAGCACCCCTCTCAGCAGTTGCTTGACCCCTGGTGTTATCTCTGATAAGTGTTTTGCCTCTGGCATCTTGAAATATATATATATATATATATGCTTATTCTGATAATTATGGTCATAAGCTATGAAACTGTGAATGATTTCATTATAAGAATGACTGTATGGTGTTTTGATCAGTACTAGTAGTTGTATATTTATATGGAAGGACTACGTATGGTTTATGTCCTCATGAATTCGTTATTTGTGTGCGTACTGTTCCAATTCAGACTTCACGCCTGGCTCTCGAGAGGATGACATCCTTATATACCTTAGGTACTACCCTGAGTAACTCTCCCCATAGAATTACCTTCCTTGAAAATCCCATCAAGAACTGGGAAGGCGGTTGTGAAGGTGTAAGGCCTTAGTAACCCTGCATAAGGAGGAACGATCCTCTTGAAAATCGAGATGACAGCATAAGGATGAAGTAACGAATCGACAGATGAGATCCCGTCGGGAGATCTGTGGTCACTCACGACCGTCATATCGGAGGAAGGAGCTGGAAAGTTAAGTACCTTAACCTTATAGGTATTAATCGATGGACGAGATTTCATTGGGGAATCTGTGGTCACCCATGACTGTTAGATTAGTAGGAGAAAGTAGGGTGTTAAATGCCTTACCACTTGGTTTTTCGGTGTCTTCGTGGGTAGCAAAGAGTTTAGGACCGTAGATCCCCAAGGTTCAGGAGAGTATCTGGACCGTGGATCTTTTCTATGCCTAGGGAGTCGTGGAAGAATGCATGGGTAGGAACCATTATGAGCCGTCATATCTCGGCTAAAAAAACCAACAGCCATTGGATTTGTCAAGAGTTACCCGAAGGTTAAGACTCCAGTGTATTAGGGGCGAAAACCCCAGGATGGATCTGAGTCGTCCGATTGATAGAGGCCACTTGTCGTGAGATCTCCCATTTTGGGAAATGAGGAATTGCAGAATCGGGATTCCTGTTGACAAGAGTTCATTATTTTCCATGGTGAAAACCCCAGGACGGATCTGATCCATCCGATTGACGGAGGCCACGTGTTGTGAGATCTCCCATTTTGGGAAATTGGGAATCGCGGAATCGAGATTCCTATTGACAAGAGTTCGGGATTTTCCATGGTGAAAACCCTGAGACAGATTTGAGCCATCCGATTGATGGAGGCCACACATCGTGAGATCTCCCATTCCGGGGAATCGAAAATCGTGAGATCGGTAGTCCTGGTGACAAGGGATCGGGATTTTCCTGGGTGGAAACCCCAGATCAGTTGTGGACCGTTTGATTTAAGGAGGTGACGTGTTGAGAGATTCCCATTTTGGGGATCGGGGATTCGAGAGTTTCACTGACAAAAACTTGGGTTCTTGCCTTGACAAATCCCAATCCATAATGTCGAGACAATAGCATGTGGCTAAGTCCCGATGGATGGAAAAGATTCCTTCAGGAAATCTCAGGGTCCGTAATGACCGTCCGATGTGAGGAAGAGATGCCAATTTTACGTTGGGGCATGAGCACGCATTAGGGTAAGTAGCGAAAATATCTAGATGGCCAGAGTCCACCCGCCTAGATCTATGGATGAGGATGCATTCCGGAGCCCCCTTGCCATTCTGCCTTTAATGGGGGGGGGTCCGGAATTGGACGCGTAACTCTCGAACGGTCGAGATTAATTCATCATGATCAACGGTGCTCAAGCAGATTCTAGACCCCCCTTTCCATTCTGCCTTTAATGGGGGGGGGTCCGGAATAGTGTGGCGTGTGAAGTGGGACCCCTCCTATCATGTTGACCACCATGTCGCATTTCCCTCTCTGCCACCTGTGTTCCACTTAACCACGCAATGGGGTCGTTTCTCATTGGTTGTTCTTTGGCCCTATTGGGATTTGTTCCTATTAGCCATTTGCTAACCCTGTAGGGATTCACCCCCATTGGTCGATCGCTAGCCCTATCGGGATTCAGCGGTTGCCAAGTCAAACGACTCGACGTCACTGTAGTGCCGAGGTGCGAAATATGAAAGAGGTGTTGTGTTTATTCGGACTATGATCATGACCTGCGACCACATGGGAGCGAGGAGAGAGAAAGGACCATCTTACACTGGTCCTCCATGGATGTTTAGGGCTTCTGATTCGGTAGAAGACTAGAAAAATCATATTTAGGTAGTGGGTATGTGACACATACCCTCAGTGTGTCTCAAAGTCACATGCAATTGTAGTATTACCGTGCACCCTGGTCTTACTTTCATTATGGGTAGTTAACCTTGAACCTATAAGTTGAAATCTCCTCATTGGTCATTGACTGGGGGCTTTCCCTTTTGTTCAACGGCAAGAAATATATTCACACATTGGTATTTGTGCAGTGTCTTGGATGCCATTATCCTTATTGGTGGTTTCCTCGCCTTTGTCAACAATATTCCTTATTGGATTCTATGTAAAGGGTCTTTTTCATGCACTACTTGCATCTGGTGCATGCGAAAGACACACATGGTTGTTGGTTCATGAACATCCTATTCGTCCGAGATCCTCCAAATCATAAAGCTATTTCTTTGTACCTCGTGTTGACTAATGAGAGATTCCTTAATTCTCTCCTTTCAGAAAGTCTCCTTCCATCGACTTAAGCTCATCTATTATGGAAATGAGACCTAAAGTCTTATTAGCACCTTGAGGTTTGCAGTCATCAGTGGAAGGTTCTCCCACCATTGATAGTTGGGAATACATTAATGTCTCATGATCGATGGATTCTTCAAGTGTCTAACTTCAACACCCTTATTCACACTTGTAAGAATGTACTCGATGCCTTGATACCTACTTTCATTACTGATAAGTTGTCTCACATTTGTTAATGGTATACCTTAATGAACGGTAATCAAATGAAGTCTCATTGTGTTTGACATCAACTCCTCTATTCACATGATGTAGACTTGCACCTTCGAATGATAGTGTAGAAGACCTCCATCTTTCAGTAGAAACATTCATATTTTGTTGATGTCTTTCATTGGACAAGTACCTATATGAATTCAGTGATCATGGGAGATCAGATTGTAATCCATTATATACAAATATCTTCAGATTGATTTTGAGACTGGTTTCCACTGGGCCTTGTTCATGACTATGACATCCTATGGCATGTGTCCACTTTTTATTTCCTATGCATGGCCATGAACAACTATTTGGTATATTTCCACATGGATATGCAGTGTAATTCAGATTGGCAACCATGTGCACAAAGTCATTATGGATTGTAATATTGTCATGAAAAACTAACACTTCCAACTGAATCTCCATTACTCCACTTGTGGGAATTATAATGTATTTTGACCATCACAGATACTCCTATGACCTCACACATTAGGGGGCATGTGTTATAGAAAATTTTGCCTCACCCCATCCAACTTGCTTAGATGGCCTTTACATTTCCCTATGTAGACTTGAAGTCCCCTTTTTGTACCTTCCAGAGCCAAAAAATCATATTTTTCCACATATACGCACCCTACCAGTTAGGCAACTTGCATATGCACAGGTTTCCCCACTACAGCCCGCGTACATCATGTTTGGTGCTCAAAATTAAAAATTATGCCAGGTTTCCATGTCACATCACGAGATCCATTATCCTTGACCTTCTATATACTAGAAACACTCTGACTCGGACCTTCGGTTCCATTTGAAGGCTATAAATTGGGTCATATACAAGTCATGGAAGAGGAGAGAATTCAACTTTTGAGAGAAAAGATACTCTGGATAAATTTCACTTCACATTGAGTTTGCATCCCTTTATCGTTAAAAGTCTCAACACATTGTTCATCCCCCAAGCTCTTCCTTCTTTGATGGAGAACCTCATGGTCTCCTTTATATGATTTTGCCTTTGGTGGAGGATTGAAATGGTGGAGGCCCAGCTGGAGGGACTTATTTTCTCGGTTTCGATGTGTGCCGGTACATAAGTTTGCCACATATATACTTTTGTTGATTATTTTAATAGAAATACTATTTTCTAGTCCAATTGATATCTTGCAAATATTTGAATTATTATTCCATGGGAGTATTTGTCATGTATGTTAATGGATTATACTAATTTATATGCTAACACTATATATCACCATATTATTGTGTATCTTGGTTGTTGAGCACAAGTTGCAGGTATAAATCTTTGTGTTGTGTGCTCAATGATGGTCTTCATCGGACGTCAGGATGAGGTAGGATCTTGATATTTTCATGTTATCATTTCATTTATATATTATACTTTATATTAGAGTTGGTTTATGCATGTCATTCCGCCTGTTGTGGTTTACGCCATACCATAGAGATATTTTCCTCGTAACAAGTCATGTGGGCCCCGTTGGGGTAAGTTAGTACATTAACTTCCCAAGGTCGTAACTTTTGCATACAATCTTTTTTTTAGGCGTGTGAGCACTCGTTGGAAAGGTCTTTTCGAGAACTATGCATTATGACTTCAAAATATGACTTTGTCTATAGTTTGACTTTGGAAATCCAATAAAACATTGTTTAGATCCCAAAAACGGCCTTGGAAGTACAGAAAGATGCACTGACATGAAAATTTCCAAAATAAGCCAGTTGGATTAGGTGGGTATCCACCAATATCCACCTAGAAGATGTGTAGGGAGTTATGACAACCCCGTAAGTGAAGAACCCACAATTACAAAGAAATGTCCCCATTACAGAGAAATGTGTTGAACTGAAAAGTGTCCAAATGAGCTAGTTGGAATTTGGAACAGGTGGGTGGCCACCACTATCTACCTAGATCAATCCTCCCCCCTTAGGAAGAAATGGTATCGATTTCGTTGAGTGCTCAAGGAAGAGGGGAAATCCTTTTATAAATCTGAATCATGGTGAATTTCATGCCTTGTTGGAGAAGTTGTGATGCTTGGTTTGTGGAAGGTTGTCACAAACCTATTGTTGGTAGGGTTGAATCTATTCCACCAACCTGTTGTCTCTAGGATTGATGGGGAATTGTGTAGGAACCATCGTAGGTGAAGAAACAATATCTGCAATCTGCTTCTATTGGATAAAAGGTGTTGAGGAATTAGTGGTTGCAGTTACATTCTATGCATCCTTTGAACAAACTGTGAAGATGATGAATTTTTCAGTATGAGAGATTACCTTGTTGCACTTTTTTCATGGAACAGTAGTCGGAACTACCTCTGGTATCTTGTAGAGTTAACCCCCCAAGAGTAATAATGAAACTATGGAGACAAGACTCATAAACAACATGATGTTTCCACATATATAGTTGGACCAAAACAACTTCACATACATCAAGAGGGGAAATATCACACASTACCTCATCCTTGAAGGGTTGGATTCCATAGGACAAGYGACATTGTTGGCTGACACAGAGTTCTCGTCCCTGGTGAAGCCACCCGATGTTGTATGGTTGTGAGTGTGGTGTTGTCGACAACCCCAACCRTTTGACARCCTTGGCTGAGATGAGGTTCTTTTGGCTRCCGCTATCAACAATAGAATGCAATGGGGTACCCTTCACCCACATCTGTAAATGGAAGAGGTTCTCCCCCTCTTCAGAATCTACTGGTTCTTTTGGTTGAATTGTTTTGTTCACRAAAATAGCAGTGGGGCCTCTGTCGATGATCTTCATGTTTTCAATATTTTTTGGATCAGATTCTGAATCAAGGTTCGGCTCCTTGTCTTTGACCACGACCACCAATGATTGTTTCRAGYGACATTCATCGGTGTTGTGCCAGGGGATTTTTTGGAAGTYGCACCACTTCCCAGTGTCATTCTTTGTCTTTCCTTTACCCTTATTTTCTTGTCTCTTGGACTAGTTGTTGGGAGGATGTTGGTTAGGGTATTCTTTACCATGATTTGGTTGTTGYRGATTTGYAGACTTGAACTCCCATTTGTTATGGTGCCTAAATTTCTATTCAATTTTGACAACATATATATCGATAGACAAMTCYMAATGATGAGATGTTTAGGAAATACATTTTGGGTTGGATGTACCTATGCAGAGCCCCACGATATTTCAGAAMTAGAYGTCGCTCAGAGTATTTGATACCCAKCTTGGTGCGCAAGGTATGGAAACTATTTGTKAACCCTAACACTGTTTGGCTCTTCTCYTGTCACAGTGTGGTCCATCTCATGTACTGGTCTTCATAGTTATCRACAGGGTAGTATTGTTCCTTGACCACATCCACAAAAAAATCTCAATTGGGMTCGACTCCATATATTCCAAATTCCTTTGTGGAAATTTACTCCCATTAAGTTTCCCACCAATGTTTGACATGGGGGAGAGCCTTGAGGAGTGTGAAGGTGATMTYTTCCCTGTCAAAAAAATTKTGAACAGAGAAATAACCTTCTAGCAGATTTAACCAYTTTTCTAAGGCATTAGTATCTATCTGACCTTCAAATATGGGAATATCAAAATTAACTTGTACCTTGAAGGGAGAGGTTCCTCCAAAATGRTCGCGTGATGAAKACGTTCCTTTTTCTATCAGCAGGTGTTGAAGGATGTGTGCAAAATTCTCCATCATTTCGTCCCTCTCTCGCTCGAGAGCTTGCTCAAGCAACAAGTTAATAGAATCTATTGCTCCGTTGCTTTTCTTTTCTTCCACCATAGATGGTTTATTGTGCATGCAAGAGATAGTTTCCTCAAGAGAGACAATATCAAGACCTAACTTGCTATACTCAGACCTCGCCGGGGACATGCACTGAAAAACGATCAAGAGAAACTTTCTCTGATACCAATGATCCGGATTATTTTTGGAATGAAATGAAAGAAGAGATATTACAATGAAATACCCATAAAAATTGTCAGAAACAGAGAAATACAACAATACATGGTTTATATTAATGAAAGAAATGTACAAAACTGTAAAAATAAATAGTGCAAGACTCGCTAGAATGGTGGAAACTTTATCTCTAAGAAGAGATGTGACTACTACGCTCATTTGTTAGAAGATCATTATAATGAGGCTTTGAAGGCCTTTTTATGATAACATGAATGCCAAAACCCTAGACATATGTTACAAGGGAAAACTCTCTATGGCTAGGGTAAACCACAACAAACAGAAATGACTGCAGAAATAAAAATCTATCCCAAAGACATGTTATATAAACCAATATGCAAGCGAGATAAGAAATAGGCCTACCTCATCCATATGTTCGATGAAGTCCATTGTTGATCACTTTAACCCAAAGGTATATACCTGCAAATACTTCTTAACAACCGAGAAAATCAAGCATATGGTAATAATATAAAAGGTTAGCACATTCGATAGCATAATCCATTAATATACATAACAAATACACCCATGGATAATAACTCAAATATTTGCAAGATATCAATTGGACAGGAAATGATTATTTCTATTAATAAATGATTAGCAGAAGTGAAAGTATTACAGACTTCCATGTCGGCAGGGTTCGGAACTGAGAAACTAAGTTCCTTCCAGCTGGGCCTCCACCACTTCAATCCTCCACCAAAGGAAAGCTCATAAAAGAGAAACAATGAGGTTCTTAATCAATAAGGGAATATCTTGGGGGTTGAACACTGTGTTTATACTTAAAGGACAAAGGGATGTAGACTCAATATGAAGTAAATAATTTCTCCAGAGTAACTTTGCTCTCAAAGTTGAATTATTTCTCCCATTTTACATAGCTTGGAATTCACCCATTTATAGCCTTCAGAATGGATCTGAAGGGCTGAGTCAGAATGTTTCCAATATATGGAAGGACAAGGATCATAGGGCTCTTGTCGTGACATGGAAACCCGACATTAATTTTAATTTTTTGGCACAAATCCCGATGTACGTAGGTTGTAATGGTGTAGCCTACATATATGCATGTTGTATAGTAGGCAAGATGCGTACATGTGGAAAAATATGTATTTTTAACTTTGAATTTTACAAACAGGGATGATAAGTCTGCATGGGGAAATGGAAAAAGGCCTTATGTGCAAGATTGCATAGGGTGAGGAAAATATTGCTATAACAGATTCCCCCTAATGTGTCAGGTTAGAGGAGTATCTGCGATGGATGAAATACATTATAAATAACCCAGAAGTGGAGTGATGGGGAACCATCTAGATGAACTAGTTGTTCATTACATTTTGTACTGACTTTACATACATGGCTGCCAATAGAATTACACTGCATATCCATATGAAAATATACCAAACAATTTTCTGTGGCCATGAATAGGCAAATACAAATGTGGTTACATGCCAATGGTTGTCACAGTCATGAATAAGGCCCAGTAGGACCAGTCTCAAAACCAATCTGAATATATATGTATACAATGGAGTACAATCTAATCTCTCATGATCACTGAAGTCATATAGGTACTAGTCCAATGAAAATGAAGCAACAGTTCAGGAAAGCTTCGGCCACATACTAATGTCTTCAAGTCTTCTACACAATCTACAAGGGGTGCAATTCTACATCATGTGAATAAAGGAGTTGAGGTCGAACACAATGAAACATCATTTTATTACCGGTCATTGAGGTATATCGTTAACAAATGTGAGACAACCTACCGATAATGAAAGTAGTATCAAGGCACCGAGTACATTCTTACAAGTGTGAATAAAGGAGTCGGTGTCGAACACCTGAAGAATCCATTGATCAAGAGACATTTATGTATTCCCAATTGTCGATGGCAAGAGAACCTGCCACTAATGATTGCAAGCCTCAAGGTACTCATAAGATTCTAGGTCTCGTTTCCAAAATAGATGAGATGAATTCGATGGAAGGAGACTCGCTGAAAGGAGATCATTAGGGTATCTCTCATCAGTCAACACAAGCTACAAAGTAGGAGCTTCATGATTTGGTGGAAATCGGACGAAAAACTGTTCACGAACCAACAACCCTATGTGTCTTTCGCGTGTGCCAAGTGTAAGCGGTACATGAAAAAGACCCTTTGAATAGCAACCAATGAGGAAAATTGTTGACAAAGGCAAGGAAACCACCAATATTGATAATGAAATCCAAGACACTACACAAATCCCAATGTGTGAATAGATTTCTTGCCATCGAACACAAGAAAAACCACCCATTCAACGACCAATGATGAAATGTCAATTATTGGGTTCAAGGTTACCTACCAATGGTGAAAGTAGGACCAGGGTGCATGATAGGACTACAGTATCATCTAACTCTGAGACAAACTAAGGGTATGGTCGACATGCAAAGTCAAGAGTTCTAAGGAGTGGTCAACACAGGTTGATATAATTCCTTTGAACAAGAGCTTGAGACATATGGAAGACTTCGAAAACATAGACTTAATGATGAAACCATGAGATGTAGGAGGAATCAATGAAATTCTCTATAGGGACTAGAAGAGTAACTAGTCGGTAGAGAAGACTCTGTAACGAGATCAGCTTCCTAAGGCCATGCTAATCTCAAAATTATGATGACAAATGGACTCAATAACTTTTTTCTTTGTTCAAATGCGACATGATTGTTGCCAATGTAAGATAATACTCCCTTCCCACCCGTCTTTTTTTGTTTTTTCATAGACAAATGAATGATATGATACAGAGGAGGAAACGAGTGCTGCAAGTAAGAAAAACTAGTTCTAGAAGTGGAACATGCCTATGCTCAATGCAAGGAGACGCATGCGGGAGATGGACACTCAAGGGAATTTTCCCTCCTGGGTATAGGGTGTCAAATTGCGAAGGATATAAATGAGGCTCTTCTTGGTTAAGGATGCAAGCACTGCTGAGGAAAATAGTTTATAATGCAAAGAAAGAACCGACTATAGGCTCAATATTGCAAGCAAGGGCATGAGATGCAATCACAACTTATCACCAAAAAATGTCATTTTTCATGGCATTTAGTCTAATTGGTGTGAAAAGGGGATAAAATTGTGCCAAATAGATGTCCTTTCAAATCCAATTTACGAGTGTGAAAGAGACAAGTTCACTCGACAATCTTTTCACTTTTTGAAGACGAGTTGGAAAAGAGCTTAAATTAAAATTGGTGAGAGGTTGCTAGGAGGAAATTCATGGGAGAGGCCAAGGCTCCCATGTTAGACTTATGTGGAATGTCGGTATCTTACGAATAGATGACATAATCTTGGGAAAACCCAAATCTCTCCAAGTCGAGGAGTATAAAGCACTAGTAGAGGATATCGTCTTTGTGATATATCAGATAATGTCTCTTATAGGAAAATACATAGGAGGGGGCATTGGATGCCCCACAAGACCATTCTAATCGAAGGGGATCTCCTCAATACTCAGGGGGGAGAGAAATCGGGGAGAGTAAAACTCTCTTGTGTTCAGAAGGAGTGTTATCAGGAATGCTGACAACATGGTTGAAGGACGCATCACCCTCCAAATGGAGAGTTGGATTGACGAGAGATTTCAATGGTACAACCGATTGTTCAATTATAGGTTGAAGATGATGCGCGAAAATAGGGATAGGGGACACATCACCCTCGAAAACGGGGGTGTGATCAGGAGAAGATTGTTGTGACATTATTGTTGTGTCAATAAAAAGAGAAACAGGGTGTGGGGAAACCACAGATGCCTCAGAATCTGAATGGCCCTTAGGTGAGCCCCATGCTTCTGGTATCCCAGCAGTGGCTAGACAAAAATGAGTAAGGTGATCTCCTTCGCAAGTCCTGCAAAGGAATTTAGGATTACGTCTGAGATGTCTAGGCTTCTTGATGCCCCCAGCGTCATTCACAATGGCTAGTGACATGCTTTCCACATGATTGGCATAGTTAAGAGAGTCATCTCCTACAAGATGTACATAGGCTGGAGATGTGACATTGATATGACCCATGGTGACTAGAGTGATTCCCCCAGCATGACTACTAGTGCCTAGGTGTGGGTCGTCAATATGACTTGTAGAGGTCATTGACCCATCTCCAACATGACTGGTAGAGGTTGGTGATGGAGCTCCAGTATAACTGGCAGTGACTGGAATAGCAGTGGGTTTTGGAATTTGATACCAAGGTCTAGGTAAATATTGGCTTTGGAACATTGCAGGCCAAGAAGGATCATCGTTTACCCCCTGGCCCTATCTGGAAAGGTAGTATCCTCCACCTAACTGATCTGAAGAGGTGTGTATAGGCATCATCACTGAAGTCTACGAAGAGACGAAAGTATGATAAGGATTATTCAAGTGAGGATATATGTTTCCCCCTTGTGAAGGGGTTCCATAAAGAGGGTAGCCCAAACTATAAAATTGATTCTCCCCATATGAAATACCCAGGGATACATGAGGACCCGTCATGGGAAAAGTGTTTGAAGGAACCGACATGGTGGACGAAGGATACACAGGTGGGGTGTAATAGGTAGAATAAGCACCCATTTGAGTACTGGCTCATGAAAGAGCATAGCTAGTACTAGATCCGTAGCGGGGGAAGTTACAACCTCCCACAGTGAGAATTGGTTGAGGGACATGAATCATATCAAATGAATATGTAGGCATTGGGGCCATGGTGCCCCCATATCCAATGCTAGGATTCATATAAGTGGACCAGGGAAAGGATTAAGAAGGTGAAGGCATATCAACAGTAAAATCACTAGAGACCCAAGGCACAGATTGAGCATCATAGTTATACATACCAATGTGAAAAGCAGAAGGATTTGTCCCCATGAAATGAGTGGGAATCATGGGGTGGGTAGCGGTAAATGGGGGAGCCAAAGGAACTCCAATATCCATGATAATGAAAACTTAGTATAGACCTTAAGGCCAACTATTAATCAAAGAGCACACCAAATGTCAAATAGCCAATATGCACACAAACAAGGTAAAGTGGTTGAAAGTGGTCTCCCTCCCTAAAGAAGGTATGTCTCACCCAAGAGGGGACTGAGACTCCCTGCTAAAGATCAGAGGTAACATAATCAGTTATAAGGGCCCTCATGGGATTAACAACCAATCGGTCAGATCCCCCTGGAGAGGTGATCCTCCATAAAGTATGTGTGGTGTCCGACCCTTATCTGACCCAGGGTACCTGCAGAATAACCCCTGCAAGTAACCTATGTGGCTTCCAAGTCAAGAAACTAAGTGACCAATGTATAACCGATACATAGGAGAGAAGTTGTAATTTAGGTTCATCATATGGGAAGGGTAGCAAAACTCGAAACCTTGAAAGTACCACCTCTCACGGAGGTAAAGGCACTAGCAAGATCCCCAGATATGAATAGATCCCCAAAAATATCTCTAACGCTAAGAAGGTATCGGGGAGATATCCCTTCAACCAACCTCACGCAACCTCATGATTAACTTCAGTGTGAATTGAGCCTCATGATATTACCAATTATACAATGGATTTATCCACTCCCTTTGTCAGACACATATGTTAATTTAATTGCCTTGGAGAAGTTTACTCACAAAATACTATTCCAAGACACTAAATCCTAAGCTAGTTTGTGCACCCTAGAAAATAAAATCGTGACTAATCAACTTTAAATTATAGCATTAATTTTAGTGGTCGTGATTACTCAAAAAGGGATGGTAGTGAAACTCATGATGTTATGACTCAACAAAAAAAAGTAAACATGAATATAATGCAAAGTCCTAACATCAATTTTCAATGAATGATATGCTCCTAAAAACAAATGCAATTTTCAATTTCAACACTAAAATTCTGAAGTAGAAAATGCAATCTTTCATTACATGCACTAAGATAATGACAAGGACTCAAAAGACCAAAATTCCAAGCAATGCAAAATGCTTAATATTTTTGTATTTTCAATATAATAAAACTAAAAAAGCATGGACTGAAAAGAAACTTGATATATAAACTCTATTGTGTATAGAAAGAGATAACTCAAGTAGGATATCAAGCAACAAGACACCCAACTCAATGTACAAGGACAATAAAAAATGAAAAGATAATGAGAAAGACTTTGCCCAAAAATTCAACCAAAGACAGGTTTCCTGTCATCCCACAAGCACTTAACAGGCACTACATAGACCCAAGAAGACTCTGCAAACATCAAATCCCACCCAACAACCACCAGACTAAGAAAAAAAACAAGGAAGGATGATGTACACGACTGTTTAGGAAAACAAAGTGTATGTACGCATCTTGCAAAGGGACAACCTATGTATATATGTGATTGTCAAGCCAAAAATCACGTATATGTTTTAAAAAACAAGGCTAGGCAAGGGAGAAGGTTGAAGACTTAGAACCAGAGTGAAAAGAGGCTGTCAAGCAATGATGCAACAAGAAACGCAATAGAAATGAGAGAAATCTAAGGAGAAAAGTACTCCAAACCCTAAGAAAGAGGATTCAATCTCTAGTATGGTCGCAAATTCTGTTATGAGGGAAAACTCTCTATGGCTAGGGTAAACCAAAACAGATGGAAATGACTGCAGAAATCAACTCTATCCCAAAGACATGTTATATAAACCAATATGCAAGCGAGATAAGAGAGATGCCTACCTCATCTAGATGTTCGATGAAGTCCATCGTTGAGCACTTTGACCCAAAGCTATATACCTGCAACTAGTTCTCAACAACCAAGTGAAACAAGCATATGGTGATAATATAAAATGTTAGAACATTAGATAGCATAATCCATTAATATACATAACAAATACGCCCATGGATAATAACTCAAATATTTGCAACATATCAATTGGACGGGAAATGAGTATTTCTATTAATAAATGATTAGAAGAAGTGAAAGTATTACAGAATTCTATGTCGGCACGGTTCGAAACTGAGAAACTAAGTTCCTTCCAGTTGGGCCTCCACCACTTCAATCCTTGACCAAAGGAAAGCTCATAAAAGAGAAATGATGAGGTTCTCAATCAATAAGGGAAGAGCTTGGGGGCTGAACACTATGCTCAAACTTAAAGGACAAAGGCATGCAAACTCAATATGAAGTAAATAATTTCTCCAGAGTAACTTTGCTCTCAAAGTTAAATTCTTTCTCCCTTTTTCCATAGCTCGGAATTGATCCATTTATAGCCTTTTGAATGAAACTAAAGGGCTGAGTCGGAACGATTCCATTATATGGAAGGCCAAGAATCATAGATCTCCTATAGTGACATGGAAACCCGACATTAATTTTCATTTTTTGGCACAAATATTGAATCATGTACGCGGGTTGTAATGGTGCAGTCTGCGTATATGCATGTTGTATAGTAGGCAAGATGCATACATGTGGAAAAATATGTATTTTTAGCTCTGGATTTTACAAACAGGGAGGATAAGTCTGCATGGGGAAATGGAAAAAGGCCTTATGTGCAAGATTGCATAGGGTGAGACAAATATTGCTATAACAACATCCAAAAACCTAACCCTAGGAGATGAAGTGACAAAAGTCATGTGGGCCTTGTTGGGGTAAGTTAGTACATTAACTTGCTAGGGTCGTAACTTTTTCATACGATCTTCATTTTAAGTGTGTGATAGCCCATTGGAAATTCCTTTTCAAGAACCACGTATTATGCCGTCAAACTTGGACTTTGTCTACAGTTTGACTATGACAAGCCAAGAAAACACTGTTTAGAGCCCCAAAATGGTCCTATAAGTACATAAAAATGTACTAACATAAAAAATTCCAAAATAATCCAATTGGATTAGGTGCGAGGCCACCAATCTCCACCTGGAAGTTGTGTATGGCTTCAGGACCGCCCCGTAAGTGTATAACCCACAATTACAAAGAAATGTCCCCATTACAGAGAAACGTGTTGAACTGAAAACTATCCAGATGAGCCAGTTGGAATTTCGAACAGGTGGATGGTCACCAATATCCACCCGGATCAAATATAATATGCAGAAATGTGAATATTCAGTGGATATCAATGGAACAACAAAATATTGAGAAGAGCAACACAAAAAATGATACCTTTATTCAGAGAAAACAATGTTCACCGGCCTCTCTGAGGAGGCAACCTCCGACATAGTAGAGCTCTATTACAATAATTCTCGAGACCAAGACTTCTCATGCCTCATACTCTTATTTATACTAATTCTATCCTCTAAAGATCATTCTAGAGGAATATCCTTCTAGAAGCGGAAGCTTCTATTAGGTCTTCTTACATCGACTAGTTCACATTTATTAAATAGGCCTTATTAACAAATGTTGGTCTTTATTACACGGAAATATATTATTCTACCTAAGGGCATGTCGCTTTGAATGGGCACATCGGTCCACGAAGGGACATGACACACAAAGGGGTGCGATGGTTTATAGTATAGATGGTTGAAGTTCACATGAGAACACAAGGTGGATGAGCCAAGAGACGCAAGGAAGGTCGGGAGACATAGAGTCATGCGAGGAAAGGAGAAGTTTGGTTTGAAGTAGGTGCTCAGGTTGGGTGAGTCACAGGCTAAGGCAAGACAGTTCAACAAAGAAATTTGGGTGGGATGGATCTCGGAAGTCTGGGCAGTTTTGTAGCATGGGGCGAGTCGTGAGACTTTGCCTATCTTTGTAACTAGGGAAGTAGTGCCCTCTTTGCATTATATTGTATTGTAATTTGTTTCGCCATATAAAAACCAAGTTGGGTGTTAGGCAATATTGGTGTCGCCCACACTATATCTATATCTCTTATTTTGGACATGTTTCACCATTATATGCTAGAATAACTAAGTGTTAGATTATTAACAAATTGTCTAAATATACAAATGTGTTGCACAAAGTAGGAGTGTGACTTCAAGGGGGGACTTCCAGGAGGCCTAACTTCTTCGTTTTTCGACCGATTGAGATACTGAAAAAGCCCAGCTAGGGGTTTTTGGATGCTCTGAAGCCATTGGAGCAGTCTGTTGGTCAGTTTGAGCATTGTAAGTCATGTTTTTGAGCACTTTGAGAAATTAATAATAATGATCCATTGGAAGCTAGACCAAGAGCTGTAGCCCAAGAGAGGGGTGAACTCCTTTATCAATTGTTGTGTTTATGTGCTTATGTTCATTGATTATGTTGCTGTCTATTTGTATCTTGCATGAGTAATCCTTTAATTAATGTGTTGCAAAGTTGATCCATTTGCTTTTAACACATAACATTTAATTGCAAATAATTTCAAGATTTCAAGTCTTCTTCATTTTTAGATCAAGTTGGTATCAAAGCACTGGTTTTTGAAGACTTGATTGTTTGCAAGTGTTTTGTTTCTGATGCTCACAAGGTTGAAACTCACAAGAGGAGAAGGTCAACTTCTGGAGCCAAGTTCTCATCCTTCAAGGAGGAAGCATATACAATCACCG
>JZKD02S1646825.1:517266-545771 GCA_000966675.3 Picea glauca | reverse complement strand
GAGAAGTTCCTCAGGGAATATGCTTATGAAATGCCAAACAGATTTTCACTCTCTCGCCTCAAAAAGATCACAAACAACTTTGCAGAAAGGTTGGGAGAAGGAGGTTATGGTGTCGTCTATAAAGGAACGTTTCGGAACGGCACTCTTGTGGCTGTGAAGCTTCTTGATAGGCAGAGGCACAGCGAGGCCCAATTCATGAATGAAGTGGCCACCATTGGACATGTCCACCATGTCAATTTGGTTCGTCTGTTGGGGTATTGCTTTGAAAGCTTTACAAGCGCGCTGGTATATGAGTACATGGCTAATGGATCTCTAGACAAATTTATATTTTCCAGAAAAGAGAAGGGCCAAATGTTAAGGTGGGTATAATTGTATTCTATCGCTTTGGGTGCGGCTCGTGGAATTGCATATTTACACCAAGATTGCGAGAAACGCATCATACACTTTGATATCAAACCTCACAACATATTGCTGGACGCTGATTTTACGCCAAAAGTTTCTGATTTTGGCCTGGCAAAACTTTGTGGGAAGGGAGAAGACCATGTGTCAATGACGGGCGGGAGAGGGTGTGAACATCAAAACAATTTGTGTGTATGAACATCATGTCTATTTTCTTTTTTCTTAATTTGATATCAGAACTAGTCTGGTTTTAACTCCCTCAAGGACCCGGGAAAATGAGAAAGATGTGAGTTCTAGTCTTATGTGAATATGTAGAATTGTGAGTATAGAATAGAGTAAATTGTTTTTATGACTAGTTACTAGATTGTGTATGTACTAGTTTGTGAGCGAGCTACTCTTTGTTCCGCTATGATATGAGTGCAGTAGGAGGTCAGAGCTGGAAAACGAGAGGACACAGAAGGTACTCTACTAGAGAGTTGGTGTGAGGTTAGGCTCCAGAGAAAACCCTGCATGGGAAAGGAACTCTCGGTCGTTGCATGATTGATCTGCAGTCAATGGTGTTAGAAGAAGAATATGCTAGTAGCATAAGCAAATAAGTCAATTGTGAGGAGCGAGGACTAAGTTCTAGCTGGCATATACCACCCTCTCGCAGATCTCCTATGAAGATTGGGGCTGGATTTCTCAAGTGAAATGCAAGGCTGCGTTAGAGAAATTACAATTCCTGGTAACAATTGTCTCAATTGTCTCAGATTCGACTGATTTTTTGTTTTTGGTGAGAGTATTCAGATCAGATAATAGGAGATGGCAGAGGAGAAATTCAATATATAAGAGGATCATTCCGGAGGTGAAGGAAATGTAGAGTAATACCAACAATGTCTATATGAGCCTTCCTCGTCAATTGCCACAAAGAGATACCAATTACTCTCCCTTATGAATTCTTCGGATTGTCAAGCCTCTAGAGGTCTCGTTCACAGAGGTGTTGTGACCATTTGCAAACAATTCAGGTATATGGAACCTCATATGCACTTGAGAATGAGAATTGTTCTTGCAGGAGAATGAGGATTGTCTTTGCAGAGGGCAGAGTGTTAGTGTTGAAAACTTGCTAATTAATTTTCTATGGGGATGCATGCACATAACATTAACTTAAAATAAAATGTGCATACACACTACAAAGAACAATTTCTGTATTTAGTGGATAATATTGATTGTGATTAATTTGTCTAACTGTTTGATAGATGTTATATATATTAACATACTCATAGAGGTGATGTGAGTAATGAACAATGTAGTGTAGCACAATATATATGAAGAGAGGATGGTTGTATGTCTATGATTGACTATTGTAATTCTCTGAATACTAAGAATATCAATATCATTACCTCTTAATTTTTCCCATATTAAATTTCCATACAAATTACTGTGTCAATTATATGATTGTTGTTGTGTTTGATTCACTCTTAATTTTATTTGTTTTGCAATTAATCTGTGTCTTTGTTTATGCTTCCGGTGCCCAACAAGTAGTATAAGTGTAGAGTTCAAGGATGACAATCCGGTTAGCCAAGCTCAAAGCTGAGGGATTCGAGAGCTAAAGAGAAAGGTCATTGGATCAAGGTTAGGCAGACCGTAAGGAAAAGGCGAGTCTGTTGCAAGGAGGAGCGATGACCATGGTATAAGAATCGCCTTGGTAAATCGTTTGAAGATGTGGACGTTTCCTTTTAAGGAATAATTTAAAGGGGTATTTAAAGGGGTGGATGTGCCCTGTTAAATAAAATGTGAGGTGGATATATATGTAAGTACACATTTTTATTGTGGATCGTGTTATGAAAGTATACCTTTTTATTTAAAGTAAGTGGAGGATGTATTAAATAAAAAGGTGAAGTGGATATATATATTTTTATAAAGAATCTCTTTTATATTTGTATTCATTTATGTTTAAGAGCTAAATTCTTTGTTTTGTATTGTGATGTTTAATTTTGAATAATAAAATTGTTCCTTCATATTTTAGAAAGTTTATGTTAATGGTGAAAGTGTATAGTTTTAAGTTTGAGGTGGAGAAATTCATATTTTAGAAAGTTTATGTTAATGGTGAAAGTGCATAGTTTTAAGTTTGAGGTGGAGAAATTCAAAAGTAAGATCAAATTTGAACTATGAAGTTCAAGCTCTGGGATCTTCTTGTGCAACAAAGATTGCAAAAGGTGTTGGAGAGAAATACAAAGAAACCGGAAAGCATGATAGAAGAGAACTGGGAATATATGGATGAAAAAACCATCAATACCATTCGTTTGTGTCTGGAAAATGAAATGTTGTTTAACATCGTTGGAGAGGAAACAACATGTTTATGGAATAGACTGGAGAGTTTGTATATGACAAAGTCCTTGACGAACATAATCTTCTTGAAGAGGCGGCTGTACAAATTACGAATGAAAGAAGGTACAAAAATTGTTAATCATTTGAATGTTTTCAATACACTGATTTGTCGATTATCTAGTATGGAAGTAGAGTACGAAGATGAGGACAAGATAGTTACACTATTGTGTTCATTGCCTGAGTCTTGGGATCATCTAGTCACATCTATGTGGTTTAGCATAACATATGCTATTGATTATGATATTGTTGTGGGAGCTTTGTTGTATGAGGATATGAGGAGAAGATCCATAAAAAAAACCTCAAAAACATAAGCAATGGTTGTCAGAGGTCGATCTATAGAAGGAGGGAAAGATCATAAAGGTACATTAAGGTCTAAGTCAAAAGATAGTAAGGGTAAGGGAAAATGTTGATTTTGTGGTAAATCTAGGCATCTCAAGAAGGATTGTTGGAAAAGAGAACAAGCATCAAAAGAGGACTGCACAAAAGAAGCAAATTCTGCTACATGTATGGTTGATGAAGTTTTATTTGTTTGTAGTATAGAGGTTGTGGAGCGGTGATGGTTGAGTCACCGTGAAGAAAAAAAATGTATTTAATTTGGAGTTGTAAAAATAATTGATTGCATGTACATGGGAATACATTTGTGAGACTTGTATAGGCATGTGTACCCCTGGTTTATTGGGTCACCTATGAAAAATTCTAGACATAGATTTACGTAGATTGAAAATGTGGGGGCACATGTATGTTGGGTTAACCTTGACTCAGTAAAAGAGTTAATGAGTTAAATTTTGTTTTTAGGTCAAATCACATGGTTTTTCAAGTCCATGTTTTTGGGGTATCTCATGGTATTGTGTCCATGGATTGCATTTAATGAAGCCTATAAAAGGCTTGGTGAACTCCATTGTAAATGGTCCTGGAGGTAATCGGTGAAGGCTTACTTGGCCGACTTGGATATATTTCATCAAGGGAATGTTCATGTTAAGGTGGAGCACTGAGACTCTAGTGTGAAGTCCCTAGAGGTGAGTGAGAAAGGTTCACTTGGGTTGGCTTGGATGGATTTGGTCAAAGTTGTTTGAATGCAAAGTTCAAGGTGGAGCAATGTGTCCATGTTAGAATGGTGGGTTTGTAGAAAGGATTATGTGTTTAGAGATTTATAGTGAAATGAACATTAGCAGGTCAATCAAGTGTTTGAGAATATATGATGAAGGTAGGTTCATATCCATGGAACTTGGAAATTATTGTAAGGAAGATGGGATCAAAAGGGTATGTTCAGTAATTCCAAGTTGTAGAAATAGTTGTGGGAAGAAGTGGTTGTGCTATCTGGTAACTCGGTCACCATCAATTGCAAAAGACTGGAAGATTATGGAAGAGGTGTGAACATGTCATCTGGTGATAACTCAAATGTGGAATTATTTGGTTGTGATGCTTATGTTTTTATCATATTTATAAGTTGGACCCAAATCAAATAGGTAGATCTTTGATATGGTGATGATGTTAAGGGATGCAGAAAGTGGGATCCTACTACCCACAAAATCATCATGGACAAAGATGCAGTGTTTGATGAATCTCCTTTTATAAAATTAAACATAGTAAAAAGATGAAAGGTTCAAAGTATGACTGGTAGCAGAAGGGTATTTTTGTTATAGTCCAAAATGCCATATCTGTGCATATAAGATATTGGCCCATCCATTTGCATACTTTGCCAAAAATACTCCCAAGGATTTCTTCTAAAAAACCATTTTTTGGATAGTGTATGTGCCCTGCTGCACTAATAACCAACGTACACACATGTGATTCATACTAGATAGCTCGATACACATGCATGTTGCATACTAGTCAGCCCGCATTTACCTCCAAAATTTGCAAAAAATATAAAATTCCGCGGAATTCGACGGAGTTTATGGGCTAGGGAGGGTCTCCTAACCATTTTACCCCTTGTAGCCCATCCCCAAACCGAATAACCATATTTTTCTCATATAAAAATAGGTCTTTGGGAGTCATTTATGAACATGAGAAAGAGAATGAGAAAAATCTGCCAAAATCCCTTCCATTTCTTAGCCCAAGATTTGCATCTCATTATGAATTTTAGCCTCAGCCTTCCCCTACAACATTTCTCCTTATACAACCCTTTCTCCTCCCCTTAGTGATATGTTTGTTGCGAGAAGATAATGTGCGATTGATGCACTTGGAGCCATGACAGAGGAGCCCAAACTTGGTTCTTTGAGTGGTTGCCAGCAAATGTTGTAATACTTTTTATCTTGAAAATGAATAAAAGCGTTTATCCTTGTCCCAAAACCCTATTGATTTAGGTGGATATTGGTGGCCACCCACCTATTCCATTTGGACCCCCACCATTGCTTCTTTTAGTTTTTTAGTTTCTGCACAGTTTACTAGTTTAGCAGTTTTTCAGGTCCTGAACTTTTAGAGCCGTTTTGAGGCCCTAAACGATGTTTTTTGGGAAAACAAGGAGCAACATTAATTTTTCTTTGATGTTTCTCACATTAAAAGTGTATTCCTCAGATAGATATTTCTAACGATGTATTGAATGCATCAAATAGAGATCGTATGCCAAGGTTACGTCCCCACGAAGTTGATGTACCAATTTACCCAAACGGGGCCCATAGTCTTGGTGTTTCATCTCCTAGGGTTAGGTCTTTGGATGTTTAGGGTTTTCCATTATTTCTCAATAGTAAATAGGCCTTCAAGACTCATTGCAACAAATTTTAGAGGCCAATAGCCATGACATCTCTTCTCAGAGATAAGCTACCAACGCCCTAGCTAATTTATTTCCATTCTGTCTATAAGCATATTTCAGTCATTTGTTATTAATGAAATAAAGTTTTATTTCCGCTGCATCTCTGTGTTTATGTGTATTTTTGTATTTCAATGTGTTCCTTCATAAATCTGTATCAATCGTATCAGAGCAGTCTGCTCGTTCTCGATCCTTCTTTGCATGTCCCCAACAAGGTCAGGGTATAAGGAGTTAGGGCTCGATCTGGTTGAACCTTTGCAAGATCAGCCTCGCAAACCCCAATGGCCTCCCATGGGGGAAGAAAAGAAATATGAGGGAGCAGGATATCCTATCAAAATATTCATCGAGGAGGCCCTCGAGAAACAAAGGAACACGATGATGGAAAACTTTGCCCATATCCTTCAATGACTACCCACTGGCAGTGCATCTACATCCAACAGCCACTTTGGAGGCACCACTCCTTTTAAGGTACAAGTAAACTTTGACATTCCCATATTTGAGGGACAAATAGATGTAGATGTCATTGATGGATGGTTGAATCTGTTAGAAGGATATTTCTCGTTTCATGACTTTTCTAGCCGAGAAAGGATTATTTTTGCACTCCTCAAAGGCACCCCCCATGTCAAGGAATGGTGGGAAACCTATTGGGAGAAACATGGTGAGGGGGAACCCTCTCTGTTCTCAGTCACACCCACTTGGAATTCTTTCCGAGACACAACCAAGGAACAATATTATCCCATGGGGAGCTATAAGGACAAACACATACAATGGACTATGTTGCGGAAGTAAAGGGACCAATATGTGCATGAGATGACGAATTTGTTTCATACCCTACGCACAAAGTTGGGTATCAAAGATTCAGAGAAAATTTTTGTGTTAAAGTACCACAGTTGTCTTCACAGATACATTCAGGAGGAAATGGAGTTCCTCGACATCTCCTCGCTTGGTGTGGCATACCGGTATGCTGCCAAGGTTAAGCAGAAGTTCAAATGGAATAAGTGATACTTTGGTTCTGTGAATCAGAAGCAAGGGAAGGGTACCCCCAAAACACAGAACAAAGGACCAAGCCAAGGCAGGGAGGCTCAGGAAAACCCACCAAATACACAAGAAAATAACAACACCACGAAGCCAAAAAAGGACCTGGGGAAGTGGTGTGAGTTCCATAAGAGCTCCACTCACAACACAAGAGAGTGTCGGGCCAAGCAGTCACTGGTAGTTGAGCTGAAGGATTCTGAATCGGATGCATGCTCTGACTCTGAACCAAAACCCAACAAGGGGAATGACAGGGGGAAGAATATTATTGATGTGGATCCCAACGCCATCGTTTCCACCACGAAGATCCAGAATGAGGAACCAGAATATCCAGAGGAGGTAGAGCGCCTCTTCAATTCCAAGATGTGGGTAAAGGGTTCCTTGTTGTAGTTCATTGTTGACAGTGGGAGCCAGAAGAACCTCACCTCAGTAGATTTCGTGAAGCAGTTGGGATTTCCGACCATAGCACACACACAACCATACACCATTGGGTGGTTGCACCAAGGATGGGACCTCCGCGTCCACCAACAATGTCACCTCCTATATAACATCAAGCCCTTCATAGATGAGGTATTATGTGACATTGCTCCTCTTGATGTTTCTGATGTATTATTAGGCCAACCGTACTTGTGGAAACGATATGTTTTGTATGAGTCCAGGCCTTGTGCTATTATTATTAATTTGGGAAATAAGATGTGCATGATACTGGAGATAGCATCGCCTATTGCCATCTCTTTGGTTACTGTGAAACAATGCAGTAAGCACATTTCCAAAACCAAGAAATTTGTTTTCCTAATGATCTTCCCTCATGGAAAGAAGAAGACTATGGCCACGACCTCCAAACAGGGCCCCTCTACATGACAACCATAGATGGATAAGGTCATGGAGGAGTACGATAAAATCTTCACCTCCCTTGCAGAGGTGCCTCTACACTTCGAGTGATCCAGATTATTTTCGGCACAAAATAAGATCGGAGATATAATAAATAAATGCACAGAGATATCACAGATATTCAATAATATAACATAAATGTATCAGAGATGCATCCATAAACACAGATATACAGTAATACAAAATTCCTATTAATGAAAGAAATGTACAAAGACTGTAAAAATACAGAGTGAAAGACTCGATAGAATGGTGGCAGCTTATCTCTGAGAAGAGATGTGATGGCTACTCGCATTCGCAAGAAGATGATTACAATGAGGATTTGAAGGCCTTTTTTTTAAAATAAACCGGAATTCCAAAAACCCTAGACATCCAAAAACCTAACCCTAGGAGATGAAGCGCCAAAAGTCATGTGGGCCCCGTTTGGGTAAGTGAGTACATCAACTTCCTGGGGTCGTAACTTTTGCATGCGATCTTTGTTTTAGGCGAGTGATAGCTCGTTGGAAAGGTATCGTCGAGAAGATTAATTTTGGGGTCTCAATCATGCCTTAAACTATCATTGAAAACCTATATCTTGAAAAACCTTCATTTGGGCCCTCAAAATGGCCCTGGAAGTTTAAAACTGTTAAAAATAGTAAATTGCCAAAATTGCCAAAAAACTATTTTGAGTCAGTTGAAAAAGGTGGGTGGCCACCGATATCCACCTGGATCATCCAGGTCAAGCACCCCATCAATATAATCCAAGGTGTGCCACTTTCCAATGGACCAATCTATTGACACTCAGTTCTAGATAATGACGAAATCAAGAGGTAGGTTCATGAGCTTTTGCAGAAAGGTCACATTTGGCCAAGTTCATCACCTTGTGGGAGCCCGATCATGTTGGTGCAGAAGAAGGATGGGACTTGGAAACTCTGCATTGACTATAGGGCACTGAATAAGATCACTGTCCGGAATAGGTACCCGATCCCACAGATTGATGACCTTCTGGACCAACTCAAAGGGGGCGAAATATTTCAGCAAGATCAACTTGAAGTCTGGGTATCACAATGTACCAATCGAACCCTCTGATGTGTGGAAGACTGCCTTCAAATCCAAGAAGGGCCTTTTTGAATGGTTGGTCATGCCTTTCAGGTTGAAAAATGCCCCTGCTACCTTTATAAGGATAATCAACGACATCTTGTGACCATTCACCAAATAATTTTTAGTGGTGTACTTGGATGACATTCTGATCTTCATCTAGACTTGGGAAGAACACCTCCACCACATCCGATAGATCCTCCAAACACCACGACAACACAAGTTGTGTGCCAATTTGGAGAAGTGAAATTTTGGCATGAACTAGGTTCAATATCTAGGATACATTATTGATGAGCAAGGGGTGCATGTGGATCCATCCAAGATCCAATTCATTCGGGACTAGGTAGCCCCAACCACCCTAACAGGGCTCCACATCTTTTTGGGTCTTGCCAATTTCTATTGCAGGTTTGTGTTGGGATTCTCTCATATCACTTGGTCCTTGAGTCAAGTTACCAAGGGAGGAGTGAAAGAAAATTTATTTTGGTATGAATCTCAATAGAAGGCATTCAGAGAGTTGAAGCATCGCTTATGCTCTGCACTAGTGCTCACATTACCAGACTTGCAACAACCATTTGAAATCGATACATATGCCTCTAACTATGCTATTGGGGTAGTACTTACTTAATATGGGCATCCAGTGGCATATCACAATGAGACACTTTTCGACATAGTCTGGAAGTATCCCACTTATGAAAAATAGATGTATTCCATTGTGCAGGCTGGTTGACAATGGAAGCATTACATTTTGGGAAAGGAAACGGTCATCCACACACACCACCGACCCCTGTAGTTCATACAAACACAAGGGAAGTTGCAGAACGATCACCATCAGAAGTGGTCCACATACCTGCAAAAGTTTCATTTGAACATTAAGTACAATAAAGGAAGCACCAATAATTTTGTATACTGCCTCAACCAACCACCTATCGTGGCACTAACCACTGTGTTGAACTCTTGTGGGCACGAGACTTCTGATTGGTCGCTTCTCTACAAAAGTGATCCATAATTCAGCCACACATATAATATGCTCTTGGAGGGTAAGTAAGTTCCGAATTTTCACCTTCAGGATTCCCTTCTATGTCACCTGGGACACCTTTGTGTTCCTTCAAGCAAGCGTGCCAAGATGATTTGGGAGGTGCACTACAGTCGGGTTGTTGGGCATTTCAAGGTCGAGAAAACCGCGACAGTATTGCAAAAGTATTTCTATTGGCTGAACCTTCGTCAGTATGTCAGGAAGTACATCAAGTCTTGCATTGCTTGCACCATTTCCAAACCGATCATCAAGAAGAAAGGCCTCTATACTCCATTTCCCAACCCTAGTCGACCTTGGGAATCCATCTCCATGGATTACATGTCGGGCCTTCCTTCTACTAAGCATGGAAATCACTGTGTTTTTGTGGTCGTCAACAGATTCTCGAAGATGTCCATTAGGATGATCTGCAAGAAGAATATCACAACAGAAGCCACTTCTAAACTCTTCTTTGAACGAGTGTGGGTACACTTTGGGATCCCATGGTCTATCATCTCAGATCGGGACAATAGGTTCCTCAGTAAATTTTGGTCCAGCCTTTGGTCGATGTTGAACACCAAGCTCACCAAGTCCATAGCATTCCATCCACAAATTGATGGCCAGACAAAGGTTGTCAACCAGATGATCGTACACATTTTTCACATGTACAACTCAAATAATCCATGCACATGGGATGAGAGCCTCCCTTATGTACAACACAGAAACAACCGGGCTCTCCATAGCTCAACCAACCACATCCCCTTTTAGGTGGGCTTGGGATTCCAACCACTATGTCCCATTGACGTAGCCATCCCATTTGCAGCTACTCAGAAAGATTCATCTCATGTCCAGTCTGAGGCTGATAAGGCAAACAACTTCATTGAGCGCATTTAGCACATATTCCAACAGGTTCATGACATATTGGACAAAGCCAATTCTAAGTACAAGAAGCGATATGATCAACATCAGGTGCCACACAACTTCCAGGTGGGAGACAAAATGTGGCTACATTTGCAAAAGGAGCACCTCACTGGACCCCATTGCAAGCTTCGCCCACTCCGATATGGACCATACAACATCACCAAGGTTGTAGGGGACAATGCCTTTGAGCTCAGTATTCAACCATTCCTTGGTCTGCACCCAGTGTTCAATGTGGACCACCTTCAACCCTACTTTCCACCTCTACTAGACACATCCAACATGGCAGAACAAATCAAAACAATAACGTTAAATATAGACTTCCTGGAACAAGCCACAACTGATCAAATCATGGATACACAGATCAAGGGCACCTGATAACAAAGGATACCGCTATATCGAGTTGTCAAAGCGGGTCAACTCCTTCACCAAGGCAAGTGACTCACTAGGGACCAAGTTCAACAAAAGTTTCCTCATCTCATGAAGGAAATCAACGCAATGGGGACCATTTCTTCCTAAGGGGGCAGGAATGATCTAGGTGGATATTGGTGGCCACCTACCTATTCCACTTGGACCCCCACCATTTCTTCTTTCAATTTTTCAGTTTCCGCATAGTTTACTATTTTTAGCAGTTTTTCGGGTCCTGAACTTCTGAAGCCATTTTGAGGCCCTAAACGAGGGTCTTTCTAATGAGGTATTGAGTGCGTCAAACAAAGATCGTATGCCAAAGTTACGTCCCTGCGAAGTTGATGTACCAATTTACCCAAATGGGGCCTATTTTCTTGGTGTTTCATCTCCTAGGGTTAGGTCTTTGGATGTTTAGGGTTTTCCATTGTTTCTTAATAGTAAATAGGCCTTCGAGCCTCATTGCAACACAGTTAAGAGGCCAGTAGCCTCCACATTTCTTCTCGGAGATAAGATACCAACGCCCTAGCTAGTTTATTTCCATTCTGTCTATAAGCATATTTCAGTCATTTGTTATTAATGAAATGAAGTTTTATTTCCGCTGCATCTCTGCGTTTATGTGTATTTATGTATTTCATTGTGTTCCTGCAGAAATACAGATCACCTATGTTTACATGTTTTTGTTAATTTGAGTATTTATATCTATGTTTAGAATTTTAAAGTGATCATTAGAAATTGTATGTGTTTTTGCATTATATTACTAACCCCTTGCAGGTCATCTTTGGGAGGAGATATGTGATCTAGGAGGAAACAACAAGCGAACGAGGTATACAACAACCACAAGGACTGAAGGTGCACTCATTAAATCTCTCTTTCCTTTCTCTTTCATCATTTAGTTTAGATGGTTTTCGGGTAGTTTAAGGGTAGATAATTCTTTAAGGGAGTTATCACTCTGCCTATTCCTTAGACCTAGTTTAGGGGGATTTTCCCCATAGCAGAAATGGAAACTCCACTAGGGAGTCTCTCGAGGGTCTTAGAGAGGGATTTTGGTTTGATTTGATTTTTTCAGTTTCTGTTTTAGTTTTTCAATTTTACTGAGTCAGTTAGGGTCTTTGGTCATCTTCCAGGTGCCTACCAGCCTTCCCTATCCAGTTGGTTGTCCAAACCTTTTTATTTTTTTAAATTTTACAAAGGTGTGTGTGCCTTGTCCTCTGTATAGAATTCATACATACGTGGTATGCACAGTATACAACCCATGTAGATACACAGGTTGCTTATGCACAACAAACGTCTCTGTGTTTTGGAAAGGTTTAAAAATAAGACTTTTTATTTCCTAGAAAGAAGCTTTGTGCTTCTTAGGCCTTCTTGAACTCTTCAAGGTATTTTTTAATTATGTTTTGTTGGGTTAAAGTTTCATTTTATTTTGAACTATGTAAAGAACCCTTGTTGTTTCTTTATTTTCTTTTGTTTTCTTTGAACGTTTAGGGTGAACTTATAAGCATTAGATCCTTGTATGGATTCCAGTGAATCCATGCGTTCAAGCACTGATTTAGGGTATGTGTTAGTCTTGGGTCTATTTTTTCTTTTCCTTGTTTGTTCTTTGAAAGCCAAAAAATATCATTTATTTGTGATTTCCTTTTCTAAGCATTCAAAAAATAAATAAATAAATTGTTTCATTTAACTATGCATTTTTTTTTGTAGTTGTAGCATAGGCTGTTTATTACAAAAGAAAAGAGTTCCATTTCCAAAGTTCATTCTTTGCTATTTCCTTGAAAGTTTAGTAATTTTCATTTACATTGTAAAACGAAAAGTGCATTCTAGGAAACATTTTGCATTTTGGGATCATGGACTATACTTCAAAAAATTTGCATTTACAAATATTAAAATCCTTTTTTTAAGTTGTAGAGCCTAGTTTTCTTTTGCACAAATGCTCTAAATCTTTTATTTCTTCTCTTTCGTCTCTTGAAAAAACCTTAAGTTTCACGCTCGTACTCTTTTTAGTAAATCAAGCCACTTAAAATCAACTAGACTTTTGTTTGTAGGGTTCACCAAGTAGTCTAGGCTCTAGGGCCTTGAAACAAGTGTGGAGAGGAAACTTTTCAAGGCCGCTTAAAAAAACATAAGAGTCTGTGACAGGGAGTCTCAGAGTCCAGTTTCGTAAGAGTCAATCAAGACCCCCATATAACATAGGGGATAAACATAAGGTCACATGAGGAAAGATAGAGGAGATAACCCCTCCAAAGTCGGACCGAGCGTAGTGGGGATCATATATTGTGGGTCATTCTTGGGATTTATGTTGATCGCATTTGAGTACAAAGCATCGTGGACCTCGAATACGTTCGATATCCTCAGTTGTCTTCTGGAAAATGTTCCTTCGATACCCTTGAAAGGCTTCAGAATTTGTTACCTTACTCATTACAATCAACCTGACTATCGAATGTACCCACATGGTGACTGACTACTAGTTGACAACCTAGTTTCCTATTTTTAGGGACTTATACAGGTGACTGCGAGGGTATACTGTCGTACCTATGGCAGACATCAGATCTTAATTTGTAGAGTATACCCGGAGGGTGTTTCCATGTTCGAGTTACACATTCACCAGTAAGTTTCTCTAGTGTCGATTGGCGTAATTGTTCTTCCTTCCAGTCAGTTGTTTTCTTGATTTTATGGTAGGAACTTTTTAGTGTGTTCTTTGTGTTTTGTGCTACCTCAACCTTAGAGTGTCGGTTTATCATTTCACAAAGTGGATGATCAACATCTCTGATATTCACGTAGGCTTCAAGGCCCACCACTGGTTACTTTGGATCCACCTCCACCACCGCTGAGGTGCAGGATTGTAACATACCCAACCACCCACAGACCGGGATACGCTACCTACAAGCTTACCCTTGGACTTCTTTCTCTTACCGATACCTTTTTAAAATTTAATGATGCATAAAATAAAATACTTTAACGACATGCACATCAATATCCAGCAAGCATGCATATTCTAAAGATTCAATTAAACGATAATTAAATATACACAACAAAAATACATTCATATACATGTAAATGATACCATAACATAGAGAACTTATCTTTATGAAAGATGCACCAACTGAATGCAGACCAAGGACGTTCCACCCAACCGTAGACATTATTGTTCCAAATCTCAATAGAAGTGTCACCCCCGAGCGAGGGCTATGAATCCATAAGGACGGTTACAGAGTGTTACTTGGCTTTCCAAACTAGTCAGCACCCAAGCGCTCACAGGCTTCCCATCTCTCACAAAAATCCAAGAACCCAAATCTCTTCTACCCAACTTGCACCACCCGAACTAATAGACCTCCACCCTTCTTTTCCACACAGTCCCTCAGGCAATCCTTCTCCTTAATTCAGGCTCCAGCGCAACTCGTCCAGAATCTCGATGTTGGAACTCTCAATACTTGCAGCTGTGAGAAATGTTGGACATAGACCAATGCATCTTAGACATGCGGGCCTCAAGTCGTGGCTGGATCACTCTAGCAACCACTACAGCCAACTATCCTGTGGCTAATTCTTCGGCAGTTCGGTTCCCTTTCCCAAGCCAAGACGTGGATGATGGATGGATCAATGAATGGTTAAGTGGGTGCATGGAGGTGCGTGCATGAAAGTGCCCGAGGGATAGAATGGTGCGAATGCAGAAGTGAAGGAGAGAATGAGCCAACGACCGACCCCCCTATCAGACCAGAGGTGGGTTTAAGTAACTTCGTGGGGAAATCAAGAACCTCCTGGCCTTCCCCAAGAAGCTCACATAACCAATCCTCTCCCTTAGACAAAAAGGGTAATTAAAATATGAAATAAACATTTAGCCCCTCAAGCCCCATCTCATGTGGAATCATAGCCCCCTATAACTCTAGTCCTTGTCCTTCTAGCAGCCAACCATGTATTTATTATTAATAATGAAATAAAAAATTACATTTCTTGGGCACATTGGTATTTTAATAATTGTTTAGGAACTATGGCCTCTCAACATTGTAACAATAATGATTTAAAATGGGGGTTCAAAACCTAGGGTGTTACATCCCCTCCCCCTTATTTTGGCACTGTCCTTAGTGCATATAGAAAATAGAGATCAAAATATCAAATTTATTCAAAACAATGCAGGTACTCTGCCTACATGGCATATTCATGATCACAGGTAGCATCTTCAGGACCGTAGCAGGTCCACTGAACTTTTACCAACTCTATAACTCGATTCCAGAGCATTTTGACTTTTTTGTCCAATACCCGCACTGGCTAAACTTGAAACTCTCCCTCTGTCTCTACCTGAATTAGATGCCAATCAATAACATGGTTAGGGTCATGTACATATTTCTTTAGTAAAGATAAATGAAATAAATTATGCATATTCATGGAAGCAGGTAATGCAAGCATGTATGCAACTAGCCTTATTATGTCCAATATTTCAAATTTGGCTGCCAGCTTTGTACAACTACCCAATTTCAAAGAGATTTTATTGGGCTTCACTTTCAAAATTACATTCTCCCCTACTTTAAATTATCTAGCTATCCTGTTCTTGTCTGCATAAACTTTCTGTCTATCCTGAGCTACCTTTAAATTCTACTTGATCTTAACCAGCTAGTCTCCCATGTCCTTGAGCAACTTTGGTCCAAGTACCACTCTATCTGCTGGGTTTTCCTAGCTTACTGGAGTATCACATTTCATACCATACAAGGATTCAAATGGGCGCATTCTTAATGAAGCTTGATACCCATTATTATATGCAAACTCAACCAAGTGTAAATAATCTTCCCACTTAGATGGATTATCCATCACATACATTCTCAGCATGTCTTCAATTATTCAATTGACTCTCTCTGTTTTCCCATCTGTATGGGTATGACATGATGTGCTAAAGTTTAGATTTGTGCCAAATCCTTTAAACAATCCCCTCCAGAAATTGGAGGTAAAATTTGTATCTCTGTCCGAGACAATTGTCCTAGGTATCCCATGCAACCTAGCAATTTGTTGTAAGTTTTCCTTTACTTGTAGGTAATGTTGGTCTATAACAAGACCATCCAAAAATTTTCTCTTCAAGTTTGACTGATGCATACTGAAAATAGTAGCATGCACGAGATGCACTCTTCTACTAAGTGCAATGACAACTTTATTCTCTTTTCCCTTGATATGCTTGATATCGAAGTCATATTCACTTAAAAATTCCAGCCATCTTGTTTTCCTAACATTCAAGGTTAGTTATTCAAAAAGATACTTCAGGCTAATGTGGTTTGTCCTTAATTCAAATTTCTTCCCCATGAGATAATGCCTCCACATCCTCAACACATGAATAATGGAAACAAGCTCCAAGTCATGTGTGGCATAGTTCCTCTCATGTTCCTTAAGATTTATGGAATCATATCCAATGACATGTCCATTTTGCATGAGGAATCCCCCAATTCCTTCCTTTCATGTGTCTGTACATACCAAAAAAAAATTGTTTGGGTCAACAATCTTTAACACAGGTGCACTAGTAAGTAATTCCTTCAACAGATTAAAATTATTTTCACACTTGAGTGTCCATTCAAATTTAGTTCCATTCTTTTGCAAAGAAGTGATGGGATGAGAAATATTAGAGAACCCTACTATGAACCTTATGTAGTAGCCATCTAATCCCATAAAATATTTGATGTCTGACACATTTCTGGGTGTTGGCCATCCTCTAATGGCTTTGATCTTCTCTGGATCTACTTCTATGCCCTACTCTGAAATAATGTGTCCCAAGTAATGGATTTGCTTTTGATAAAAAGAACACTTACTCAACTTGGCATATAACTAATGTTCTCTCAGTACTTGCAATACTAGTCTTAAGTGATGTTCATGCTCCTCTTCAGACTTAAAATAGATAAGTATGTCATCCAAGAATATTATGACAAAATTGTCCAAATAATTTTTGAATATGCCATTCATTAATCACATGAAGACAATTGGTGCATTGGTCAGTCCAAATGGAACCACTACAAATTCATAATTCCCATATCTAGTCCTAAAGGTTGTCTTATGAATGTCTTCTTCCTTGATTCTTACCTGATGGTATCCTACCCTCAGGTCAATTTGTGAAAATATTTTTTCTCCTCTTAGCTGATCAAAGAGGTCATTAATTCGGGGTAGAGGATACTTGTTCTTTATAGTGTACTTGTTCAGTTGTCGGAAGTCAATACATAGCCTTAAGGTTCCATCCTTATTTTTGACAAAAAGTATTGGTGCTCCCCAAGGTGAAACACTTTGACGTATGTACCCTTTCTTCAACAATTCCTCCAACTGCATTTGTAATTGTTTTAACTCTGGTGTGCTCATTTTGTAAGGTGTTTTTGACACTGGGGAATCTCCTCACACTAAATCAATTGAGAAATCTATCTCCCTTCTTGGTGGCAATCCGGGTATTTCTTGGAATACATCTTCAAATTCCTGTATTACCAATAAATCTTCGAGTCTTGGCCCCTTTGTATTATATGTCTCTTTCACATGAGTTGCATACAATTGACATCCATTCCTAAAACATATTTTTAGCTGTAACGTTGAAATCTCCATTATAAAGATGGGTCTTGGAATTCCTTTCACAGTGCTATGTTTTCCATTTCCATCAAGACATGTAAATGTCGTGTTATGACAATCTAGAACAGCATGATGCTTGTCCAACCAATCCATCCCAATTAGAATATCATAAGACCCCAACGGTATGATATTTAGATCAATACTAGTATTCACGCAATTAAGACTTATGGAACAAGTTATGACCATATCATGGATTCTTCTTTTGGTCCCAGTGGCTAACTGAACCAAACTGGATTTTCCAATTGTACTTCTCTCCAAATGTAATCTAGCCACTATCGTAGGATCAATGTAGAAATGACTTGCTCCTGAGTCAATCAAAATAGAAACAAGTTGATTTATTATCTTACCTTCCACCTCGATCATATTGGACTGGTACTCTGCTTGTCGATCATCTAAAGCTACATAGATTCTTCCAATATCTTTGACTGTTGTAGCCTCTTGGATGTTGTGCACAGTATTCACTCTATCCTTTCTGTGTGGGAAATCCTTGTACAACTGATCTTCCTTGCATCCCCATCATTGGATTGGTGGTCTTCCCCTTTTTCCCAAGGAATCTTTTTTCTTGAAATCCCCCTTAGCATACGGATCTTGATGATTTCTATTAGGCTCATTCCTATCGAAGGGAGGTTTGAATCCTTTCCTCCTCTGATTGGACTTCACATTCTTCTTTTCCTTCCAAGATTTATGCAGGGATTCTCTTCCCTGGTGTTTGCACCCAATTCATCACTAGGTGAGAAAATTAAGAGTGCTTACATGCCCAATTGGGCTCTGCTAGGCATGACAGCTGTAAGGTAAAAGGTTAGAAAGAGAAACAACAAAGCTATAAACCGAAATTAAACTAAAACAACTAAAAACTAAAAGCATATGAGAAAATGAAAAATAGAGACAAATGGACCAATATCACCAATGTATAAACTGGTTTGTTGATGAAATCCAAAGGCACAAAGAAGAAACGTGACTTGGGTCCCTTCTTTATCCAATGGAAGGCTCTTGAGGCCCTCACTTGATTGCTCTCCTTTAAAATGAAAAGATAAAAATGTGGGTGAAAGAACTCCAAGCTTATTCACTCAAGAGAGGGGTGAATAGCTCTCTGAAATGCAGCTTGTAATGTTTATTGCCAAAGAATGGGTCCTTAGCAATCTCAGCAGCATAACAGTATGAAGAATTCCTTGAGAAAATGGTGGTCATTCATGGATTTTTATAGCCAAGCATTGGATCATTATGTAACCTCTTTAGAATGTGAAAAGGGGTTCTTTAGGGCACAATTAGGTCTTTGACCAGCCCACCATGAGGATTGAGCTCGGATTTGGTGTCAAATCGACTTGGGAGATGATCCATTAGTGGTTGGGAGGCCGACCAATTTCAATAAATGCGTCATTTAGCAAGCGTGCGGGTTTTTTTCCCAACAACCGCGCCTTGTGCACATATGCGCGCTTTGTATGATTCTGTTACGCGCATATGCGCGCGCACCCAAATGATGCAAAGTGCCTTTCAAATTTTTGGTCATTTGAATAGTTTTTTGACCCTTTTGCAATGTTGTGGGATTAATCCTGTGCCATGAATGACTCTTTCTGTTTTGACGATGTGGAGTTCTTGTCTCCCTGTGCGGACAAAATTTCAATGATAACAGATGCCCCCTGATGGATGAGGTTAGGAGAAAAACGTATAGCCAAAATCCATCAATGTTTCTTTTACTGAAAATGGTGTTGTAAGAGAGAGCAAGAGTGGGACTATGTAGAGCAATCCTTTGGAGAAGGAAGGAACCGGTAGAACACGACCTTCCAACAGGTACATAACCATATACAACTATGTATAGACGAGGCAGGCATGCCCCATGATCGTATGATGTAACTCTGACAGACGATAACAGAAATATTGGTGTAGACAACTACAACGCCCTCGGGGGCGAAATGATAAAGGCAGAAGACAATTCTTCAAAGTAACATACTCTGAACCATCGGTAATGGTCGCGGAAGTAAACAACGACAGTGATGTGGGAATTGGTGGCCCTACCAAGTTTAGAGGTCTTCGGCAACTGATAATAAAAACTACAATAGTAGAAAAGTAAGACCCACCGCAACATGAGAAAGTTTTGGCGTCGAATTTTATGGGGGTCAACGACATCAGGGGGCAATGGTGTTTCCCCCTGTGCCATTCGGGATATCTCATTAAATGGGAAATGAGAATCAAGATACTACCTCCCTTCTGGAAAATTGTGCTGATGTCGACAAAAGGGGGACGTGACTCCCAGAAGCAAAGGACTTCATGGAATCTACTGTGGTGCGGGAGTGGCAGAGGTACATGGACGAAGTCAAGAAGCGGGAAGACTCAAGACTGCCCTTGGCTAGAGAATGTATGAGACAAATAGTGGTCGCAACCATGTGACAAGGTCGAGTGTCAGGGGGATGCCAAGACCGAGGATAAGTTGTGCCAGAGGCAGGACAAGGTGAACAAATTCAGAGGATAAATGGTAAGTGACCTGGGTAGTACTCTGAAGATATAAACGATGTCGGTGAGGGTGAATGAGAAGTAATGCTCCAACCAAGGGTGACATGGGTTGCGTGTGGCCAAAAAAAGGAAAGTAGGTCGCCAACAGTGACGACAAAAGTAAAGATTGGGAATAAAAGACGTTTGTACAATAAATAATGAATAAATGTGGGAAAGATTTACAAAATACAGAAACGGGTGCCCAAGTGTGAAATGAGTGCGCCAGGGAGGGCATAAATTTCTGGGAAAACTGATGAAGGGTGGGGGCCCCATTGGCGAGTTTCTGTATGAGGTAGGTAAAATGGGGATGGGTTCGCAGATGGACGAACTGATGGTGGATAAAATGGTGGGTTCATGATCCTGTGGAGGTGCAGGTGCAAAAAAGAACATAACCATCAAGCGATGATCTGGGAGTCCATATGGGAAGCTAGCAAAATGAGGAGAGGAAGTATGTGGTTGATCTGCAACATGATGAAAGACTACCGGGACTCCCATCCCTAAAGGGCGCTGAAGAACAACATGAGTGTCAAAAGTGCCAAAAGGTGTTATGAATGGGACAACTCATGTAGGTGAGAATGCTACCGGGTGGCAGTACTGAAGATGCAACTGGAGGTGTGAGTACTGTAGAGCCGGAAAAGGGTATCATAAAGGCCAATCTCAGAGGGTGTGACTAGAAATGTAAATGCAATACAATGGGAGAGACTACATGCCAGTGATGAGTATATACTTGAAGGAATGTTGTTGAGGGATGATGATCAAGTACCTGCGCACAGGACAAGAAAATACCCAAAGTGAACAATATCTGAAGAGAAAGTAAGATATGAGCATATATTTGACAAATGTGACTATGTGTGTCTGTACCTGACCGTGATGTGGAAAAAAGGCATCCCGGGGGCCTAAGATGAAAAGTGGTCCAGGGACAACCATGATGTAGGCGGCGGGATGCTGATCCCGTGGCTGAAGACGGTTCAAAAAATGGACGCCGTGGGCTCCTGGAATGGTGAGTGGAAGTTTGGAAAAAGGCCTATATATAGCTGTAGGGCCCACATTGCCACCTCATTTGTACCTGCTGCTACAGTGATTTTCCAAGCAGAAGCAGAGGAGATTGAGTGATTCCGAGAGCATGGGATACCCGATCGACGGCGTGCGAGTGTCGGGTTAGTGGTCTGAACATCCTGCATAGCTATAGGTTTCCAATTTTTGGGCAGGGTAGGTACGGGGGGTCGTACGAGAGTTTTAGGGGGTTTTGGGTAGAGGAGGGGCCCACATGCGCAGGCAACTCAATGGAAGGTGCACATGAGTGCGCGCCTATACACTGGAAAAGCGCGCATGTGTGCGCGTGAGAAGGAAATTAAGGCGTGCCTTAAGGGTGTGCCTATAGGGTAGACAGGCGTGCATGAGTGCGCACCTATGGGGTGAATAGGCGCGCTCGAGGGAGATCATGTTGGTTGGATAGGCGCACCCTAGAGCGCGCCTGTATGGTGAACAGGTGCACTCGTGAGTGCGCCTGTGGGGAAAAACAGGTGCGCACACATGCGCACCTGTATAGTGAACAGGTGCGCATGTGTGCACGCCTGTGGGTGGTAAAACCGCGCCTTTGAGGCAAGGTTTCAGGGTGAAAATTTAGATTATTATGTATTGGGTGATTTCCTAAGCTAATATAGGACTCTGGGTTGTGTGCAGGTGGCGAGCAGTGACCATGGATGTGCAGTGGCACGAGCGGGACTAGTCGCAGCTGCGAGATGATGTGGCCGAGGCAAGGCCTACAGTTCAGGCGTCTTTAGCAGCCAGTGGGTTGCTAAAGTTTTTTGAGTGCCCGATGATATGGTCACAGGAGTATTTTCTCCATTTTCTTATTGAGATGTGGAGCCCAGATCGACACTGCTTCCTCGTGCGAGGAGAGCAGATCACCTTCACTGCGGTGTAGGACATCTACTTTTTGACTGGGCTCCCATTTCGGGGAACACCGTTGCCGGCAGTGCCTGTGCTGCCGAGAGACACTGATCTATGTGAGGTCACCGAGCGATACTGCTCGGGCGAGCACTATATGACTGGGTCAGGCGTGAGAATCAGTGGGATAGATGTCCTGCTGCATCGTTGCATAGAAGCGATGATAGTGCGAGTGTATGGATCCTGAGTGCCCCACTGGATTAGTGGTGGCGAGTTGACTTTGATGGAGAGGGTAGTGGTGGGCCGTGAGCGGTTCTCCTGGGGGCTGACCCTACATGCACAGATGATTGTGCAGCTAGACCACTGTCGGTCTAGAGGTGCCGGGGAGTTCGCTTTTGGCTCCATCTTGGTGGCCTTTTTCTTGGAGAGGGTGCCGATGTTGCGCCCGAGGGTGCTACTGGAGGTATCCGGGGTACGAGATCCGCGCTTGAGGCGGCGGTCACAGATATTGGTTCGCCACGGTGGTGGCGAAGGCGGACACTATTTTACTGCGCAGGCAGCGCAAATATGGCGGCAGATGCCGCAGGTTATACTCCAGTTTCCCTATGCTGGGGTGGACTTCCGGGGGGACTCGAAGATGGTATTGCCTCCTGGGGAGGTTTTTGATCACAGAGGTATGTTGTGTATTTATATGTGTTGGTTTATGTTGTGAGTTTGATATACTAGTGCATATGTTTGATGTATAGACACTGATACCATTTGTTGTTGCTTGTTTGGTGTATGTGCAGATTTGGCACCTCGCGGGTGGGAGGTGGAGTTGTACAGACCGCTGATACAACTAGAGGGGAGACCGCCACGTGCAGAGAGACGCGGATTGGATGAGGCTGCAGGGCGACCTGCAGATGCTGCGAGACCGGTGAGGAGGCGCTAATTTGATGACCCTGGTGTTGGGCCATCTCATGCCCCTCCGGCGGTAGCCGGAGGGGAGTTGGATGATATACTCCGTCGGTTTGAGATGGTGTTTCGCGACGTGCCTGAGGGCATGTGGATCTGAATCCAGGACGAGGAGTTCCTGGAGCAGTGTATCAGGTTACCGCCACCATGGCGGTCTATCATGCGACGAGTAGCTGTTCTTTCCGCCATGACTAGTGGACGCCTGCCGCTGGGGCAGGAGGGCCCTGTAGGTGCACCACCACCACCGCCTGGGGCAGGTAGGGGTTTTCCACCACCTCCTCCTGAGGGAGGGGCGGCTGGGGGTGCGATAGAGGCCCCCTGATTGTATGTACTTTGTACACTATTTTTGATAGGCTGGTGAGCTGATTTTTGTACCATGATGTGGCACGGGCCTGTGGGCCAATGTATTTTTGTATATGTAAACATTTGGATGGCCTAAGAGGCCCACGTATATATATATGAGTATACATGTTTTTTGAGATCAAAATGTGGGGTACATGTGTTTTTATATTTGATGTTGATGATGTTGATGCTATATATATGCTGTGACAGGTTATATGAGATGTTTTATGTATGTGTAGTTTGATGTGATATATGCCAATCTAGCACCATGTTAGCTATTTCATTTGTTGTTTGATTCAATTCCCTAGGAATGTGTGTAAATGTAATGGAATCAAAATGTCGAGATAATAATCTAACCTGCAGGTATTTGCGAAAGAGGCATGGATCGCGTACACGGTACACATTGTTAAGTTGGAGAACGACCAGTTGAGAGTCGAGGAGAATGCTAAGGTGACGAATATGGTGATGCTGGGCATCGGTTAGGAGGCCGATGACAGTAGTGTATTCGGCTTGGTTATTGGTTGTTGTTCCTAAACAGATGTCGATGGAATGTAGCATTTCATGTGAAGGGGTGTAGAGAGCCCAAGCAGCCAAAGCGAGATTTTGTGTCCAATGGATGGCACCGTCGGCGTACCCAATGTGTTAAGCTGGTGGATGAGTCATCTGTCAATAGCACAAAGGATAGTTTAGATGGCGGAAAAAATAATAAAAACACTAGAAAAGAAAAATAACCTTTAGTAGCATGACTACGTTTAAGCATAAAATTTCTTGAGGTATAACCCATTGATGGGTTCTTTGAGCGTGAGGCCTTCGGGGGAGGCCAAGATGTATGCGCCTTTGGTGAGGCAATGTTAGATGATGTAAGGGCCATGCCATAGTGATTCGAATTTTTCGTGGCTAAAGGTATCATGAGCGATATCATAGGCGAGGACAAGGTCGCCTTCGCGAAATGAGCGAAGGTTGACATGGCAATCAAAGGTAGCTTTGGATCATTTTTTAGCTGCCTCGTTGTTCTGTAATGAGGATCGACGATCTTCATCCAGAGACTCCAAGTTCAGCAAGCACTGCTCCATTGGAGCAGTGTCAGGTAAAAGTTCAATTGCGGTGCGAAGGGTGGGAATTTCGCACTCGATGGGAAGAGTTGCCTCGATCCCATGGACTAAGTGAAAGGGCGTGAAACCTGTGGCGGTCTTCACTGTCATTCGATAAACCCATAGTGCGGAAAATAACATATGATGCCAATTGATTTTATGTTTATTAACCGTGCGCTATAACATGGTCTTGAGGACTTTGTTGACTGCCTCGACCTGTCCGTTTGACTGAGGGTAATATGGTGAGGCAAAATCATGAGAGAAGCCTAACCGGGATGAGAGTTCAATGAAGATCTCATTTTCAAAATGTTTCCCATGATCGGAGACTAGTTGGAGTGGTACTCCGAACCGGGATATGACGTGGTTGAAGAGAAAATGCGCTGCCATGTCAGTGGTGTTGTTGAAGGTGGGCATAGCTTCAGCCCATTTGGTGAAGTAATCGAAAACGACAACAATGTATTTGTGACCATTGCTGGAGGGGGGATTACAAGTCATAAAGTCAATGCCCCATTTACAAAAGGGGCCTGCCGTGATGACAGGGTGAAGAAGAGCAGGGGGAGCGCGGGCTTTGTTGGCATAGAGTTGGCATTGCTCACATCATTTCACGACATGAATGCAATCATGAAACAGGGTAGGCCAAAAATAACCGGCCTGGATAATTTTCTGAGCAGTGGAGATGCCCGAAAGATGTCCCCCACATGCACCACTGTGGCAGTCGTTTAAGACTCTGTCAGCCTCATCAATAGTCAGGCAGCGACAAAGAATGGTGTCGACACCCTGCCGATAGAGGATGTCACCAATGAGGAGGTAGCGGGGAGCCTGATGGCGAATACGTCGATGATCATCTCGTGATAGTTGATTACCGAACTTTTGAGTTCGTAGGTAGACGAGGAGGTTGCCATACCAAGGATCATATGAGGCGATGTAAAAGAGATGTTCGTCAGGAAAGTCAGTATTGACGGGGGTACTAGGTGTGTCAGAGGGAAGGGCCGTGACAAGTTCAGCGAGAAAAAGGGCCTTCTTACTCTTAGGTGTTGAAAACTCGAGGTCCTATTCCTGAAGGATAACGATCCATCGAGCGAATTTTTTGTTAACTTGGCGACAGCTGAGCAAATATTTCATAGGGTTGGAATCTGCGACGACCTTGGTAGTGCGAAGCAAAATATAGTGACGCAGTTTCTCGACTGCGAGGACAACTGCAAGAGAAAGTTTCTCTTCATGTTTTTACTTCAGGGGTGGTCCTGAGAGGTTCTTACTGACGTAGTAAATGACGTGTTCATGATTGTCATCTCCGAGCTGGACGAGGACGCCGACTACTGATACAGCTGATGCTGATATGTAGAGAATGTAGTCACGATTGTAGTCAGGTGCACTAATCAAAGGTGCATTGGAAAGTGTTGCTTTGAGATCGTCAAACGACTGTTGGGCATAGTCATCTCAATGAAAAGGGATGTCGTGATGCAGCAAGCGAAGGAAACCATGTGCGCGTATAGCGTAATTAGGAACAAAGCGCCTAAGAAAGTTGGCTTTTCCTTGTAGACTCTGTAGTTGTCATAAATTCTGAGGAGGTGGAATTTCAGTGATGGCTTGGACTTTGAGGGGGTCTATAGTGATACCTCTTTGGGAAACGATAAAACCGAGGAGGCGTCCTACGGTGATGCAAAACACACACTTGAGAGGGTTCAAGCGGATGTTATATTGACGACACCGTTGAAAGATGATTCGTAAATCATCGAGATGTTGGGTGCATTTCTTGGATCGAGCGGTGAGGTCGTCCAAGTAGGCAAGGATGATTGCAGCCAGATCATGAAAGATGTATGTCATGGCCCACTGGAAAGTTGCGCCGACATTTTTAAGGCTGAAGGGCATGACACGATATGAAAACGTACCCCATGGGGTGATGAATGCGGTTTTGTATTGATCAACTGGGTGGATTTGAATTTGGTTATAGCCAGAGAATCCATCCATAAAGGAAAGAGCCTCGTGGTCGGCGCAGTCATCGATAATTTGATCGATGAAAGGTGTTCGGAAGTTGTTCTTGGGACATGCATTGTTGAGATCGCGAAAATCGGTGCAAACGTGAATAGATCCCTGTTTTTTGTCGACGGGTACAGGGTTGGAAACCCATGAAGTGTAAGCGATGGGGTAAATAAACTCGGCCGTACGTAATTTATCAATTTCGGCTTTGATAGCCGCGGCCTTGGATGGGTGTAGCGGTCGCTGTTTCTGGCGAACTGGTGTGATATCAGGCCAGGTGTTGATGCGATGCTCGACAATGGATGGGTCTAGGCCAGGCATCTCGGTGTATGACCAGGAAAATATATCCCTATATTCCTGGAAGAGGGATTTATATGCGACGATCTCCTGAGGAGCGCAAGCAGCTCCAATGATGATTTCTTCGACGATGCCCGGTTTAATGGAAATGTCGATTTTGATGGTGGGGGAAATGTTAGCCAGATTACCTTCTTCAAAAGCGTCAGGTGCAGGAATGGGATTGTTGAACCAATAAATAGTCCCTGGTGGGATAAAGTCTTTGGTTTCAACCGCGTAAATGGGATTGTGGCTAGGAGGCATGAGGGCTTCCTGTGGAAGGAAGAGTGCACGATGATGTAGTGCTTCCCAAGGAGAGTCCGGGCGCTGTAGCTCTTCCAGTATTTCTTCGTCGCATTGGAAACGACGGGAATATAATGGATCGTGAGGAGTGACCTCAGTGACAGTGTGGTTGCCCCCTACTGTAAAAACAGAGGAGGTACTGCCAAGAGAGGGCGAGGATTCACTTGTCATAAACCAAATGTTGAGGTATTGAGGGGTACCCGTATTAGTGGGATTAAGAGTCTCCACTGGGGGATGAGCAGGAGAGTTGGGAGGGTTATGGGGTAAATCCTCCGAAATATCATCTAAGAACCAAGGAGGCGTTGGGAGCACCTCGGGCTCGGGAGAGATGATATGGATATCTTCAAATGGTGAAGATATGTCAATGATGGTCTCTACGGGTTGGTGAAGCAGGGCTAAATGATGTCGCTGATATTCGATGATCATCGGACACTGGTATGTAAAATGAGTCGATGAATCGCAAAGAGAGCAAGGGAATCTCATGCGTTCATTGACTGAAGTAGTGACATAGCGAATGTCAGTGATAGGTGTTGTGGAAGACGTGGCAGGACGTGGGTTGTTCTGAAAGTCTCGGCTTACGATAGCTAAGGCCTGCCGAAAACGAGGTAGTGCTGGACAATGATGGGTGTAATGGACATACTCAAAATAGATGGCACACGCAAATTTGGTCTTCAACCCTTTACTACTGGAAGGTTGAGTGGTAGCAGTAATAATGGGTGGTGTGGGGGTTGGATTGGGGGGAATCAAATTCTGTAATTCCGGTAGTGATGGGTAGTTGTTGGTTTGGTGTCCCTCTTTGTCACACAATGCGCAAGGTGGAGGGATGCGCGGGGGAAGTGGAGTTGTGGGCTCCTTCTTCTTTCTGCTGCCCCCAGCAGTAGCAGGGGGAGTAGGGAGTATGGGGGTAGTGGAGGTAGTGGGGGTGATGACAGGAATCGTCATGGGGAGTCCTGCCTGTGGGCAAGGGACCATCTCAGGTGGATGTAAGTACCATACTAGGATTGCTAACACCATATTGGGTAGTGTGAGTGTTGCTTCTACCTGGAAAGATTCTATACCGAGTGGAGGGTAAAAGAAGGGAATTTGAGTGAGGGGTCGGGGAACTGTCTCCCAAATGGGATTAGGCCCCTGGGGGGGTGTTGATTCGTGGACCGAAGGGGTCGAAGAGGGCGTAGGAGGCTCCAGTGAGAGAGGTGTTGCGACTGTTGAGACATCAGGAATGACTGAAGCCTCCTGAGGAGGACGAGCATCCTTTGGTTGATTTTCGTTAGATGAGATGACACATACTTGACCAGCGGGAAGGAGTGGTGGTGATCCATGGTATGTATCTAACAAGTATGGATCTTTGAAAATACCAGGACCCATATCAATGAGTGGATATACGTCTTGGTTGGTGTGAATAAGAGGAAGAATGTTATCGAGATTGGCAGATGGATTAGGCTCGTAATGCAAGACTTGTTCAATGGTCACAATCTTCCCGTTGTGAGGGAACATGATATTTCTAAAGAATGATGATGCCACTTCCTTCATAGCATACATGTAGGTATGGCCAAACAATATATTGTAATCGAGTTGAGCGTTGATAACTTCAATGTCAATGAGGATGGTTTTGCCCCCGAGTTCTACGGGGACATTTTGGAAGAGCCCTTCGGGGGATGATGGTCTCCCGTCATAAGCTCGCAATGTGATGGCGGAGGGTAAGAGGTCC
>JZKD02S1646825.1:503081-513633 GCA_000966675.3 Picea glauca | reverse complement strand
GGATCATTATGTAACCTCTTTAGAATGTGAAAAGGGGATCTTTAGGGCACAATTAGGTCTTTGACCAGCCCACCATGAGGATTGAGCTCGGATTTGGTGTCAAATCGACTTGGGATCTGATCCATTAGTGGTTGGGAGGCCAACCAATTTCAATAAATGCGTTGTTTAGCAGGTGCGCGGGTTTTTTTCCCAACAGCCGTGCCTTGTGCACATATGCGTGCTTTGTACGATTATGTTACGTGCATATGCACGCGCACCCAAATGATGCAAAGCGCCTTTCAAATTTTTGGTCATTTGAATAGTTTTTTGACCCTTTTGCAATGCTGTGGTATTAATCTTGTTCCATGAATGACTCTTTTTGTTTTGACGATGTTGAGTTCTTGTCACCCTGTGCGGACGAAATTTCAGTGATAACACCTGGCCTTGCTCATACAAGTATTTAGCCTTTCTGATAGCTTCAGTCAAGGTCTTGGATTCATCATATTTGATATTTTCCTTATAAAAGGTTGGAAATCCACTTAGAAATCTATTTTCACTTTATCATCACCAATGAACCTGACATACTTTAACAATCCCAAGAAATTCTTCTTTTAATTTTCCATAGTCATGCTTCCCAACCTGAGTTCAAAGAACTCCTGCATTTTATTGTCATAGAAATGCTCTGAGAGGTACTCCTTATGGAAGTACTTCTTGAACTTCTTCCAACTGATCCTACTTTTATTAACATGTTCCACTTGCTTTAGTTGGTCCCACCACATTGCAACTTTCTTGTGTAAATGGTAGGTGGAAATCCTAGCTTCTAGGTTCGATGAATAGTTATGCAACTGAAAATATCTCCAGAGTCCAAGAAACCATGCTTCAAAATCATCTTCCCTTTCTCTTTTACCATCGAAGAAAGGTGTCTTCAGCTTCCTCAGCTCTCCTTGCAAACTATCTATCTCTTGTTTCCTTCTTTGGTGTCTGACAGGAGACACCTTTGGACCGCTTACAGGATCTTTCGATGCATAAAAATTTATTTCTCAGTAAGGAGGTGACTAGTGTCCATGAGCTCTTCTAGAACTTATGGAATAACCAACTCTTCCACGATCATCACTTCTTTTATGGCACCTGCCTTCTTCCTCTTGTCCTGAGTTTGATCCCTTCTTCGTTTGTCTTTGTAGCTGATTTAAGCTCTACAACACTTGATCATTTATCTAACTTTTATCTCTCATTAGTATCTCGTTGTCTGTTTTGTAGCTATGCACTTCCATATTCAAGCTTCTTACCATTTCTAGTAATGTTTCCTGCTCTCCTTTTCCGTTTCATCCATTGGAATCTATCTCTGCATTACCAACTCTAGTATTCTGGCATTCATGCTCCTTATCATGACTGGAGGCTCCCTCGCCTTCTTCCATTTTCTCAATACACATCCTGAGCTGATGTGCTTAAGCCCCTTAATTCTACAAAATGTACAAGAGACCATTTTGTTAGAATTATGCATATGATAAACAAAATTGCCAAACCATGCTACAAGTCTCTTTCTTGTTTTTTTTTTCATGGAGATCATATCCCCATTCTTCGAAAATAACAGTGTCCTGTTATCCTTGGCTGACACAAAACTCCTCCTACATAGGCGCTTCCTTCAAACCACCTTCCCAGGTGACCACGACTAGAAACCACGGCTAAATCCTTTCTTAGCACCTTTCTGTCTCGAAGACAACCAATTCGGCCCTTATCCCTCCTTCCCTCAACTCCCAATTCTGCATATGACCATGGCCATGACCCTGAACTTATCTGAAAAAGTGATTGTCCAAAGCTTTAGGATTTCAGAACTTTCATCTAGGACCGGATCAACGATCCTCATCCTCTTTCATGATCAATGATCGAGATCCACTTCAGGACTCCGTTCTTTGGGAGTCTCAACTTTCCTCTCTTGCCTCCTCCCAAAATGATTTTACCATGAGGTCATGATCTATCGATGAGTGTCCTCCCAGAAATTATTGGCTGTGAATTTCCTTGGCACTTTAGGCTTCGAAAGTTTCAAACCTTTCTCCTGCACTTTCTCTAGGAGTTCTTTTACCCGAAGTCGACGATCCTTCGATGTGTGTCTTTTGGAATCAACATTCGATATGTACTTCGGCCTTCAGGAGTTTTTGATCCAATGCTATCTGTCACGTCTTTCCCCTCTAGAGTTCCCAATCTCCAGACTGCATGATCTATCACCACGTGGATAAATATTGGAAGCAGACATGTGGCCCAATCAGGTGGATGACACGTGTCACGTTCTAACTGAATTTTCAATACTCCAAATTCTCAAAACTTATTGACACATGGCATAAATTCCACGTGTCCACGTCATCCCAGGTCACATCCGCAAGCCACATCACTTCGAAAATTTTGGGGTCCACATCACCTCCAGGTGACGTCATCATGCCCTATCACTTCGGCTCTTCGAGCGTCAAGACTTAAGGAGTTTCCATACTAGCACACTTCCAATTCTCTCGAACTCTGCATTCCTGAACTAGCCAATCTATCACCATGTGTCCTCCTGGATTGGACAACTAATATTCAGTTCGGTTCTTCACCCAGATTCCACGGATTTGCACCGTGTGTCCTCCTTAATCTGATGGTTGAGGCTTACTTCCAATCTTCGGACTTCATAAATCTCAAATTTCAAAACTTATCTGGCCCCACTGGATTTTATTTGAATCCATGGATCTGGTGACGCGTAGCTCTCGGAAGATGAATGGCTGATGTTGGCCCTTGGTTATGGAAGTATGCAAAGATCAAGGAAGAAAAGGAAAAATGCGAACTTCACACAAGACATAGTCACTGTTATTGGGTCGAAGTGAGAAAAAGAGTAGAAAAGGTGGAACGAAGCCCAAGAAAGAAATTCATTGGATGGGGAGATCGGGGATGACTGATAAGCAAGAAAGAAGGATAGTGGACAACTCAGCAAGAAATAAAAACCACCATTGGATGCTTTGGAGCACCGCGCGAGAAGGAAGGAAAGATAGGATGACGAAGCCATGAAAATATGGGTCAAGTTGACCTAGGATTTTAGACACCTAGGGTTTTGGTATCTAGGGTTTTGACACCTAGGTTTCGGCCTAAGGATGTTAGTGAGTAATTTTAATATATAAATAAAGTTCATGGTGACCTAGGTTGTGGTTGTTGATATATTTGGGTTGGTATGGTATTGTTGTTGATTTTGTTGTATTGTTGATGTGAGTGAGTATTGTATCGAGAGAGAGAGAGAGAGAAGTGATAAGAGTGAGAGCCTTCTGGTATTGTAATATCTACAGCTGGGTGTGAAGATCAACCCTGCAACTGGGTGTGCAGGGAAGGAAGAGAAAGAGAGGAGAAGAAAGAAGATCCGCTAGCTAAGAGCGCAGACAAGAACTGTATTCTTTACCTCAATATATTATAGCACAAATATGTGGACGTATCCCTAGGGAGAGGGTGAACCATGCATATTTTGTGTTGTGTGTGATTGATCTTCTGTCTCTTTCATTGATATAATGTGATTGCATTACTATTTTAGATCTGATAAGTAGATGTGCAGAATAAATCTAAGTTGATAAGTGATATATGAATGTTGTGTTGTTCTTGTGTTAGATCCACTTGATATTCCCTTTGGTTGTAGACATCTCTATCATACAACCCCCTCATAACTGCTTCGGGTGAGACTGCATCTTCTTTGCAGAGTTGCTGAAAGGGCCAGTAGTTAGGGCTTGTTTGTGACCTCTTGGAGATGAACCCTGGGTTTTCCCTTGTACCAACAAATGGTTCCATTGTTGGGACAAGAATATTATTGAGGGAATGTCAAGGTGGTTTCCATCGAAGACATAGATTCAAAATTGGATAGAGGATCAAGAAAAGGAATTCACTGAAGTCCAGAACAAGAACCCTAATCTTAGTTCAGAGGATTTGTTGGAGAAATATATTTTTACCTATCTACATGAGATATTCTTTGGAGGGATCCATCAAGAGATATATGAGTGGCTAGCTATATTAGTAGATACCCAGTTCGATATTTGATCTAGACCTCCTATGGTTTGGATGTTGGAGATGATCAAGAAGGTCAAGAGAGTTGATAACACCGTATCATGAGTAATAGACCACTGGTTTGATAGCACCATTGGAGGCTACATCACAGAGTTTGTTGTTGACAGAGTAGAGTCATACAACCAAGATGAGAGATATTTCGTTAAGGGACCCAGAGGAAAATTTTTACAATTCCTGAAGTTGAGACTCAAGATGTTATTGCATGAGAAGAACACCTTGAAGATACAGTATATTGCTCGGATCTAGAAAAGCTAATGTTCAGCAATTCGGGATGCAAAAACGACACAGAAGCTGGACATATGTGCAGTGGGAGAGTGTTCATAGAAGTTCACCTTGCGAACTTGTTCAAGCAGAACTACGGGGAGGAGGGTTTCTATAGTGGAGTAGAGGCAGATCTGACAGACGAAGAGCTTTTAGAGCCTACCAAGACACAAGAAGGAAAAGCTGAAGAGATTTGTTGGGAATAACCTGAAACCTTAGAAACTACGCAGACCATCAAAGTAAGTATTGTCATCCCTCCTGTTGATTCAATAGTATTAAGCAACTAGAGTAATCCCTGTCACCAGAGTGTCTAGAGCACTATCAATAGTAGTCCACCATGCATTTAGTTAAGAACCCTAGGAAGATCCATGGCAGATGAGACAAGACTTCCTATTTTTAGGGGAGATGGATCTAAAGATACTGATCAACATTGGTTTCTATGTGAAGTGGTATGGAATATTAAAAATGCCACTGATGAAGCTGTCAAAATAACCTAGTTTAGTACCACTCTAAGGGATCGCACACTGAGCTGGTACATGAAGCTTGTTCAAGGACTTGCACAACCTAATCCATTGAATCAGATTAGGAATTCATTGATTATAGAGTTCAAGAAACCCAAGTCAGAGTCACAATGTATTACAGAACTAAAAGAGATCAAGCAGAAGGTGGCCGAACCTATTTGGGAGTTCGATCAAAGATTCAAGACCTTAATAGGATGATTGACTTTTTAGATCCTAGATGAATAGAACAAAGAATGGTTCATTGCTACCCTTTTACCACACATTAGAGTTCCTTTGATGCAAAAAAATATTGCTTCGTAGTCTGAGGCACTGGAGATCACCATGAAGATAGAATCATCCCCTATGGGAGAATCCAGCTCAGGTATGAGCCAGATCTTGAGTCAGCTAACCAATTTATCTCTACAGGTCGAAGACATGAAGAAAGATAAGGGAAACGATAAAAGAGAAGAAATCTGGTGTGTTAGATGTAGATCAGAAGGCCATGAAAATGAACATTGTCCCCTATTCAATGAATACTTGGCTTCTGGAGATCCGATCCCTTTGAATCAAGTCACCTTACCTTGGTGTGAGGAATGCAAAAACAGACATCGCTCTGGCAAGTGATACTACATGCAAAAGTATGTTCAGACACCTACAAATTTGTATTTCACATTCTACAAGTCTATGGGACATGATGATAGGGATTGTAGGGCTTACAATCTCATGCACGAAAGGTCGAGAGACATATATAAGATTCAAGGTGAAGTACCGCAGGAAGGAAACACTATGCAGTATAACTCTCCTGGGAGGGGAAACTTCAATCCTCGTGGTGGATTCAGAGGAAGAGGACAAGGAGGAGGAATGGGTCGAGACTGAGGACAGATCATATGCTATAACTGCACACAACTAGGAAACCTTGCAAGGGATTTCCAAAACCCTTGTACTACTTGCATCTACTGTAGCTCGTTTGACCATGTTATAGAATATTTTCCTATGCTGCTAGCTAAGCTTCAAGAAAGACGAGGACCTCAACAGAACCTGCAAGTGAAACTGATATATGTCAAGCCTCGTGGAGAAGACCCTAGATTCGTTGTTATAACAAGAGGAGGCTTTGTTATAGGAGATGACAGAATGACCCAAGGGAAGACCGCAGAAGACTCAGGAATCAGGAAAACTATAGAGAATACAATTTTTTTATGCAAAGAAAGAAAGACAAATGTTTGAGGAAGACAGAAAAGAATTCAGGGGAGACCAAGGCTCTGCATCAAAGAGAAGACCAGAAGTGAGAGAATATGGAATTCCTCTGGAATTTGATCAGTCTGCTTCGCCAAAAGAAGGAAAAGAGGTAAGCCAGCTCATGGAATTTTTTTATACTTGTATTAATTTGGTTCAAGATGAAAGCATTGTACAAGAGTTACAAAATTTAATCAGACAATATGAGATAGGAGGGATAAACCCCTTATTGAATAGGGAGGTACACCAAATCGGTAAGAAGAGAAGGAAAAACAAGGAATTACATTTGAATGCTCAAATAGGAGAGTATGAGATAGACTATGTAGTCCTCGACTTAAGGTCATAAGTCAATGTCATGATGAAGAAAACCTGGGCACTGATGGGAAAACAAAAGTTTATTTATTCCCCTATCGGGCTTAGGATAGCTAATCAACAAGTTGTAAGACATTTTGGTAGGTTAGAGCATGTCCCTGTGGACATTGATGTAGTAAGAACATTTGAATATTTTGATGTAATTGAGATAGTTGATGATAGCTACCCTTACCCTGCGTTGTTAGGAATTGATTGGGCCTTTAATAATTCCACTATGGTTGATTTAAAGAAGAGACGTATGACTTTTGAAAAATATATCCTTAGGGTCATCGCACCTTTAGATACAAATGAAGATCAATGGTACATAGAACCTATTAGAGAAGAAGACCATGCATATGCATTGGAAAACATATACAAGCTAACAACCGGACATCAGGATTACATTAATCCCATAGGCAATGCAAACTTAAGCTGGCAAAATGATAGCACATGTTCATCAGACTCAGAAGAAGCACTGGAGAATTGGAAGAATAAGATGTATGAAGTATCTACAAGAATATGTGCTAGATTAACCATAGAAGTTCATTGGATTGACACAATAGTCAGTAACTTACCCACCTTTGATGGTCTAAATCCTTTAGAAACTTTCTTGTCAAACTTTGAAGAGAATGTACCAATGCAACATATATTATTGGCGATGGATGAGGCCTTGAAAGCCACACCAACAAGATGGTGGGGGGCACACAAAAGTAACATTATAGATTGGATACAGTGTCGTACCCTGATGACAACGAGGTTCTCAGCACAAGTAGAAGGCTGTGTAGTTCACTACATAGGTCGAAGATGCCCAAGGACCATGTGTGAAGTTGTGAGGAAGCCTGGAGAAACATTCCTCTAGAACAATGGGTACATAGATTCATCAACACGTTGGACATGACACCTATCAACCGGTACCTTCAAGCAGAGTTGCACCTCATCACTACAGATTGGAAAGGTATGACTCCGAATTTTGTAACCACCTCCTTATTTGAAAGTCAATATCCTTCAATAGATCAAGAACTGCAGGTTGTGAGATAGAAAGTATTCGAGGAGGAATCTAGCCTTCCTATGGAACAAAAAGAGGATGAATGGAATGCGCCTCTCCAAAAAAAAGCATTTGAGAAATGGGCCATTGACTTTGTTGGACCTATAAATCCACTAGGAAAGCATACAGGAGCAAGGTACATAATTACAACAACAAAATACTTGACTATATGGGCTGAAGAAAGAGTAGTCAAGGACTATAGTGCAACTACAGCTACGCGCTTCATATTTGATGACATCATAACTAGGTTCGGATGCCCAAAGATCCTTATGAGTGATCAAGGAACAAATTTCATCAATAAGACAATTGAAGCCTTGATTGAAGAATTTGTAGTCCACCATCAGAAGAGCACACCGTACCATCCACAAGAAAATGGGATAGTTGAAGCATTCAAAAAGATATTAGAGACAACACTCACGAAGATTTGCAGTGTGAACATGGATGATTGGGACTTAAGAGTACCAACAGTACTTTGGGCCTATAGAACAACCTGCAAGAAGATGACAATGAAGACACCTTTTAAGTTGGTATATGGTCTTGATGTTGTTGTTCCAATGGAATATCTGGTACCAAGACTAAGAATTGATGCCTTTACAGATATGGATGACCCTAGTGTTGTTCACGAGAGGCTTTCACATTTGGTTGAATTGGAAGAAGATAGATTCATTCTAGGATTCCATTAACAAGTTTAGAAGGAAAGAGAGAAGGCCTATCATGATAGGCACATCAAGAAGAAGGCATTCAAACAAGGTGATCTAGTACTAGTATATGACAGTAAGTTCATCAAACCTCTTGGGAAGTTTAGAATGCATTGGCTAGGGCCATATGAGATCTCTTATGTTACAGAGGGAGGAGTTTTGCAATTGAATACTTTGAATGGGGAGTGGAAGGAAGGATTAGTGAATGGGAGTTGGATGAAGTTGTACTATGACAACCAGTTGCCTCGCAACTCTCAGTTAAAACATGAAGAAAAGGGTCTAGGTACCAGGTGCATTTGAAACTGGGTACCAGACACAGAAAAGACAGTCCACACAAGCGAGAAGGCATGGAGCAAAAAGCAGAGGCTGCACTACGCAGTATGAAGTCAAAGTAGAACAGGAAGCTCAGATCTGAAGTGCCTCCAGACAAGTCACAGGTGAGTGTTGGGGGCCTATTGGCCCTTGGTTATGAAAGTATGTAAATATCAAGGAAGAAAATGAAAAATGTGAACTTCGTGCAAGACACAATAACTGTTATTGGGTCGAAGTGAGCAAAAGAGAAGAAAAGGTGGAGCGAAGCCTAAGAAAGAAAGTCATTGGATGGGGAGATCAGGGATGATAGATAAGAAAGAAATAAGGATCATGGAAAACTCAACAAGCAATAAAATCCATCGTTGGATGCTTTGGAGAAGCGCGTGAGAAGGAAGGAAAGACAGGTTGATGAAGCCCTGAAAATATGGGTCAAGTTGACCTAGGGTTTTAGACACCTAGGGTTTTGGTATCTAGGGTTTTGACACCTAGGTTTCGGCCTAAGGATGTCGGTGATTAATTGTAATATATAAATAAATATCATGGGGACCTAGGTTGTGGTTGTTGATATATTTGGGTTGGTACAATATTATTGTTCATTTTGTTGTACTGTTGATGTGAGTGAGTATTGTATCGAGAGAGCGAAGTGATAAGAGTGAGAGCCTTATGTTATTGTAATATATTCAGTTGGGTGCGAAGATCAAACCTATAGCTGGGTGCGCGGGGAAGGGAGAGAAAGGGAGGAGAAGAAATAAGATCTACTAGCTAAGAGTGCACACAAGAACACACAAGAACTGTATGTGTTACTTCAATATATTATAGCATAGTTCTATGGATGTAGCCCTAGGGAGAGGGTGAACCATGTATATTTTGTGTTGTGTGTGATTGGTATTCTGTCTCTGTCATTGATATACTATTATTGAATTATTGTTTTAGATATGATAAGTAGATGTGCAGAATAGATATAAGTTAATAAGTGATATATGAATGTTTTGATGTTCTTGTGTAAGATCCACTTGATATTCCCTTTATTTGTAGACAACTATTTCCTACAACCCCCTCATAATTGCTTCGGGTGAGACTACATCTTCTTCGTAGGTGTTTTCGAAAGGGCTAGTAGTTAGGGCTTGTTGGTGCGCTCTTGGAGTTGAACCCTGGGTCTACCCCTGTACCAACAACTGAGATCCTCTCAGATGATCAGACGATCGATATTTACTTCGGATCTCCGGGCTTCGAGAATCTCAAATCTCAAATGAAAACCTCTCGAAAAAATTCCTCTAGAGTTACTAATCTATTGACATGTAACCTATTGGCGATCGATGATCAGGATCTACTTCAGACGATCCGAAAGTCGATGTTTACTTCGGGTCTCCGACTCTCTAGGCTTTGGGAGTTTCAACTCTCAACTTCTCCTCTCTAAATCTTTCCTAGAGTGCTTTCACCCGAAGCACACGATTGGTTTACGCGTGTCCTCCTATGGATTGGCGGTCCCCAACTACTTCGGCTAATCAAATTTTCACTGTTCGAGCCCTAACCTATCGCATCAGTGCATGGATTTCAATTTGTGGGGGCATGTATCAGTGGTTTGGAGTAACACACTTTTCACCTTGCAATTCTCCTAATGCTGACACGTAACCCCTTAGGGAAACTATGGTTTGGATTGCGGGACCACCTTGGGAAATTATCTCCCATGCAACTTGGTTCCCCGCAATGCCTCCTGTCTATTGATCTCACTCTCTGATGGGATTTGATAGTTGTGACCTTAACCCTTGCTCCCTATTTGCACCCAATTCGTCACTTGGTGAGCAAATAAAGGGTGCTTACATGCCCAGTTGGGTCTTGCTGGGCATGATAGCTGTAGAGGAAAGGGTTAGAAAAAGAACAACAAAACTATAAGCAAGAATTAAACTAAAACAAACTAAAACTATGAGCATATGGAAAAAGAAATAACAAACACAATGGACCAATATCACCAATTTTTTTAGGCTGATCTATTGATGAAATCCAAAGCACAATGAAGAAAGGGAACTGTGGTTCCTTCTTCCTCCAAAGGAAGGCTCTTGAAGCCCTCACAAACTTGCTCTCCTTACAATGAGAAAATGAGAATG
>JZKD02S1646825.1:455782-472122 GCA_000966675.3 Picea glauca | reverse complement strand
CGGACCCCCCCCCATTAAAGGTAGAAGGTCGAGGGGGTTCGATATGGATCATGCATCGTAGATATGAGTGCGTAGATCTCAGTCGCTCATATCTAAGTGCCCCTTAATATAACACACATGTGCACCAAATACTTAGGATAAGGCCTCTTTGTGGGTTTTGTATCCCCCCTTGCACGCCTTTTTTGACCAAGGTGCCATTTCTAGGTAAAACCACCCCTTTAGAAATAATATGTGATAAAATTAGGCTCCATGGGGAATAAAGACCTCCCTGCGAGGCTCTAAGAACTATTTTGCAATTTCAGTGCCTTAGCGTTGGGTTGTGGAGTCATGCTCTGAGATATTCTATCGAAGATAACAAAGATACAATTTAAACTACCCCACTTAGAAACATAAAGTAAACACACATGCTCCTAATGGAGCTTATTTATGTACAACACCTAAGCTAAATGATTTTTACAAAGTGCTAGGTGAAATAAAACTTCCACCATAGCTAGTCAAGTAATCCCCTAAATGAAAGCTTGTTTATTCTGTCATTGATTATTACAAAATAATGAAACTGTGACAACCAAAGGATTACATTTTTCAGCGCTCCTCCTCGTGATGGAGGAAATATAAGGCCTGGAGGTTTTAAAATATGGAAAAAATGCAACTCCATGTACTCCCTTACAGGTTCATAGAATAAGTGACCAAACCCGCAAAATTGGTAATAGAAAATCTTATCTACTTTACAGTTGCTCACCTCTGGCTGAATGTCTGTGGCAAGCATAGGTGAGTGAAATGTTGTTGCAGGCTGCTGCTCCACTTCTTCTTTGTATGCTCCAATGGCCTCCTATATATAAATAGATGGATCTATATCTCTGCCATGTTTCTCTTGGAAAAATATTTCTCTTTTGCTAGAAGGATGGAAGCTATGGCCTTTCCCTTCAGAAAACACCTCAGCATATTCATCAAAAAACACAGGCGGCCCATCAAGCTCCAACCCAGGGATCAATATCTCGTCATCATCATATGGGTCAACAATAGGTTTCTCGTATCTAGGCTCCGAAGAGGAGATGAATTGCACCTTTAGCTCCTCCTTTTCTTCTTCGTGGCTCTCACAAGAATCAGATTCACAATCATAATAAACATGAACCATGGAAAAGCTCTACTAATCGTCTTCCTTGTTGGGATATTTGTTAAAATTTTGTTTTTTTGGGTCAATACTCAACATCACTACTTCACCATGAAAAGGGATGCCAAAACCATCCGCTTCTAAGATCAGTATATCACCTACATCTTCCTCAAAAAGGCTGCAGTCTCGAACTGCCTTCAATTCCTCTATCTCTACAGAAAGAGATTTTACCAGCTCCACCAACTTACTCAGAGCATGTTCTTCCTCCTAGTCCTCATCCTTACAACTTTCCTCTGATGCAGATGAACATGGAAGAGAAATAATTGATTCATGATCAAATTCATCAAGATCAGCCTCACAGTATGCATAGGAAACAACTATATCTTGAATACAGTCATTGTATCCCTCACAATAGCCATGAAAAATTAACTTAGATGGATAAAACTTCTGAAAATGAGCATTGAAATTTGCATGAAATTATCCCAGTGAATAAATTCTAGCAGGGGGTAAAGAATGATACTACTCACAAGAATCCCCTGCTAAAGAGAACATGAACATTTTTATTAATACATCCTCATGATGTATCTCCCACTGGTGCATGAGTTCATGAAACTCACTAACCTTACGCTATCTACATATACGCAAATAATCATTCCATTCATTTGGAGCAGGAACAACATGAGGAAAACTAGGAACAATAGAAAAATTAAAAGGAGTAGACCTTCAAGCCAAGATTCTGTCCATTTCAGACCAGTGGAGCTGCCAATCAATCATTCAACCATTCATTCATCGGGTGAATGATGTACAGTAAGCATGTCTGGTCTTTTTTCACTATCAAACACCATATTTTAGCGTTGTGTTCTCCCAAGGGATACCAGGTGTAGCCAAAAGCAGCCACACTGAAACAATGGATTTGAGACAATGGAGTCGCCTTAGTGGCATATCCAGATGCACAGTTGCAATCTTTGATGTACTAAGTTCTGATGCACCTTCAAAACCAATAATATTTATTGTTCAATCCCAGGGAAAATCTTCAATTCATCCTCGACAATGGTGCCAGAAATGTTATCACTAGAAGTCACCCCTGGATTGCTGCAAAGGTAAGCCCAATACCCATAAGTTAATATGTCACAATGAATAATTTTAGAGGAGGTCTAATGGATGCAGTCTCAGGATTATATCGCTTTAGCTTAGAAAATTGGGTTGGTGTGCATATACAAATGAGGTCTTGATCTAAATTTAGTCATAAAGTTTGCATAGTGGTGAGTAGGCGGAAGAGCATGAGGAGAAATTGTGAAGGCTTGATATGGACATTTGGTCTTCTAGCGGCCTACAGAGGAAAAGTTTCAGATATAATATCCTCTTAGATATGAAAACTTCAAGAAACTAAAAACACTGTGACAATAATGCAATCAAACCTACATTACATTACAATCACAACACTTGACTGGATCATCCATGCCCGAGATTTCAGAATCAGAGGCAAAAGAAATGAAGGAGAAACTGACTTCCATTAAACAAGAAGTCTCAAGTGATAATACACAACTAGAGAACCAGAGGCCTCATCAAAAATTTACAATCAAGAGCATAGTTCTACCATTGACCTTAAACAAAATGGAAAATGCCTACATATAATCATAATAACTTGTTACTACAGTCAAGGCCTGGAGTCGGTGAATGTCCTTGTCAGGATGATCGTGCACACAATCCTCTAGTAGACTGCACTTGCAGACATTAGTCAAACTGCCCATGTAGTCGGTGGCAGTCTGTCACCCTTTCCATCTGAACCTATACTGTCAAACTACGCATACAGCTTTCTGTTGGACACTAGCTTGGAAAGTCTTCTAGTACCTTCGAGATTTCTATTTATGTTGGAAACAATGTTCAACCACCTCCACCTGCTTCAATAATTGTCTTTATCTGGATCTGGAAGGCCTAAGTCAACTCTGTACCTATAGAACTTAGAGGCCTCTACATTCTACCATCTGTATATGATTTGTATGCTTTCAGGGGAGGCTCAGTGGGATGATTGGTGCAGGCTCAGTAGGCTATGACACATGCTTGGCGGGCAGGTGGAAGGTGTTGTTGCAGAATGGTGACTGGAAAGGCACAAGGGCTGACAAGTGAGAGTTGACGTATGATGGTGCAGGTGTGATGTGGCATGGGAAGGCGACAAGGAGGCAGAGGGAAGGCTGCAGTGGCAGAATGAGGCAGGGATGGTCAGTCCATGTGGAAGTGACGTGGGAGACAGATGGAAAGAGGTAAAAGGGTGAGGCATGAAGTGGGAGAGTGAGTGGAGGATAGGTGTCGACAGGAGATGAGGGCAGTAAGGGTGGGTGGTAAGCAGTCTATTCAGAGGGGGGGTGGGGTGGTAAGTGTTAAAGTTTGGGGGGCAGGGGGCCACGCTCAAAAACCACCAACTTGGACCCCCCCCCCCCACATTAATGGTAGAAGGTCGGGGGGGTCTGATATGGATATTGCAAGGTAGATCTGAGCACGTAGATCTCAGCCGCTCAAATCTACATGCCCCTTAGTATAGCATGCTCAGGCACCAAATACTTAGGATAAGGCCACTTTGTGGGTTTTTTATCCCCCCTTGCACATGTTTTTTGATTGAGGTGCCATTTCTAGGTAAAAACACCCCTTTAGCAATAATATGTGCTAATAGGATGGATCAATGAGTGGTTAAGTGGGTGCATGGAGGTGTGTGCATGAAAGTGCGTGAGGTATAGAATGGTGTGAATGCAGAAGTGAAGGAGCAAACGAGCCAACAACCAACCCTCCCATCAGACCAGAGGCAGGTTTAAGTAACATCATGGGGAAATCAAGAACCTCTTGGCCTTCCCCAAGAATCTCATGTAACTGATCCCCTCCCTTAGACAAAAGGGGTAATTAAAATAGGAAATAAACATGTAGCCTCTCAAGCCCCCTCTCTTGTGGAATCATAGCCTCCTATAACTCTAGTCCTTGTCTGTCTAGAAGCCAACCATGTATTTGTTATTAATAATCATAAAAAACATTACATGTCTTGGGCACACTGGCCTTTTAAGAATTGTTTGGGCACTCTGGCCTCTCAACATTATAACAATACATTATTTAAAATGGTGGTTCAAAACCCGAGGTCTTACAATGATAGATCAAGAGGGTTCATTTGAAGCAATTGAGCTATAAGAAATCATACGCGAGCCAAATCCTAGAGAATAATTTCCTACACCAAAGGATTCCATCATTTCCAACCTCAAAATTGAAGGCTTCAGGCCTTAAAACCCTTCGATCACTGACTTATCAGCACCACTTCTTATTCAGATAGTCCCTCCTGAGGTGACTATTATCACACTAAGTCGCCTTGGGTTGCTTAGTTTGTTCTTGTTAAAAAATAAAATATAAAAACCTTAGATTCTTATAAATTTCTTATCCCTTAAATGTTATTTATGATAGGACCTCTTAGGATGACTAAACCTTTGAGTCATAGCTCATGTGTTGATCCACAATTCAATTTTTGGTCCTTAAACCCTTTTAAGCTCATGGTCTATTCTTTTTTTCCCCTCTCATGATTCATCCCTAGGTTGATACCTCACATGACTAGGCTGATGTGACACACCTCTCTCCTCACTCATGACCTCGCATGCATACCTCATCATCCCCACTAACCTGTCCAATCAGTTTTTTGATTTGGAGAGCATTGTCCACTCAACAGGTAGTTCCGTAGCGCCTTTCACGTTTATCATTCATCTACTCCAAGTCATTATTTCTATGACTTATACCTTAACCCTTGTTTTCAGTGCCAGAAGTCGGTTGAAATTCTTTCAAAAGATCTTGCATTTATGATCCTTGGTAACATTTTCTAAATTTGAAAAGTTTAGCAGTGATGGGCTGTGTAAGTTTTCCAGTTTGGATCAGATGATCTCATGTCAACTAAATCCGATGTTGTGAGATATTTCAGGGCTGAAGTTCCCCCAATCTCATCCTAAGATCACACTAAGGAGCACAACATATGTTGACTTCACAGGTATCCTGTGCAACCTCCTTCGCATATTAATTGTCATAGGAGATTTGTGCTCGGGATTCGGTTTGTTAAGCTTGCAGGGTAGTATGGGATCCATATTTGCATTCTTGTAAACATCATCGCTCGTATCCATTGTCTGATTATTATTGTTTGTCATAGCCTTTGAAAGTCACAAGCCTGCAATAGCCTATCCTTTGTGTATGTGTTGCGCTACACAGAGGCGCTGCTCAAACCTATCTGATTATTCTTTTCTTCTTTTCATCCTATATGAAGAGTCATTTCAGGATTACCTCCGCACAGTCTACACTCTGAAAACCTGTATAAGCCTGAAGGTCCATTTCTCATATCCAAGCTCATTTTCTAAGCACTGTTAATTTGGAGGGCTATCCTTGTGTATTTGAGACTTGAATTGAAGTTTTCTAGTCAATAGCATCCCTTACATCCTCTTAGGAACCCTCTTTCTAAGTCACAGAGACCCCTCAGTTAAAGAAAGCACACAAAGGTGGCAAGATAGTTAGAACAGAACCTGTGGACATGCACCTTTTTGACACATAACCCATGGCAAGGGAAATGTTTTGAAGAGCAGGATGCCTCTCTTTTTGCCAGAACATGCAGAGAGGCCACCTAGAAGTAGAAAAACAATTTGCACTAAATTTTGATGGCAAGAAAACTAGAGTTGGAGATTTGGAATTTGAGGTGACTGAAGCCTCCATATCAGCTGCAATAGGGATCCCCATTTCAGGAGAAAATTGGTTCAATGACATGGTATTGAGTTCACCCTTCATTAAAGATGTTTTCAAGACTGAATACCAGACCAATGATTTATATAAGAGTGTGCCAAGGAATCAATTGATTGACCAGTTTGATAGAATGTTGAAAATCATATAGAGATATTTTAGTTGTGAAGGGAGATTTAACACCCTGTATCATTACCACATAAGGTTGTTGTTGCATTTTACTGATAAGGTTCAGATGAATGTTCCATAATACTTGCTGAGAAGTATAGGTAAAATGGCAGATAGGGTGCAAGCCAAATCTAAGGATGTGGACTCCAGTCTTTTCCACTATGGACTTATCAGGATCCTTGTCTCTGAAGAGTTGGGAAAGAAAGAGATCTCCTAGGAGAATTTTTTGGTCACTTCTCACTTCAAGCTGGACCCAAAACCTACCCCCCAATCATAGATTGCAGGCTCTTCATCACCTACTAGTACTAAAACATGGATCAACAAGAAGAGAATGGGAAAAGTCCCTGTTTCAGAGATCAATAAGCAGGTCAAGGAAGCTAAGGAGGAAGTTTGTCTTTCTCCACACAAATATTTATCACCACCACCTCCACCAGGGTTAGAAGAAGTTCCATCTTCTACCAAGGTGACATCAAAAAAAGGGAAGAAGCTTCTCTTTCCCTCTCCTCCTCCAGCAGTTGAAATCAAGGGTAAAATACCTTTCACTATGTCATCAATCCCTAAGGGGTATTTCAAAGGAAAACCTTTACCAGAAACCCCTATACATAAGAAGAAATGGAAAGACATTGAAAAAGCGGTAGAAGAGAAGCAAGAAAACCCTATACAGAAAATCAAGGGTAAAGGTACCAAAATACCTTTGGAGAGGGAAGATGAAATCCCTGTGAAGGATTGTAAGAAACCTATAAAAATAAAGAAAAGGTTGTTCTACAAGAGAAGAAGCACAGAGGAAAAGGTTTTGAGAAGGCAGATGAAACATGTAAGGAAACTCCGATACAAAAGGAAGAAAAGGATGAGAAGAAGCCTGTTGAGACTGCACATGTTCCCAACCCCCTTGGTGATCAGAACTTCAAGAGACTCATAAGACAACTTAAGGAATCAAGAAAGGAAGTGGCCCAATTGAAAAGGGAAACCATATCTGAGAGAGCCAATAGCTTATAAAGGGCTACAACGATACTCTTGACTTAGAAAAATTTGCAGCAAGAAGGGTTCAACCCCTTCATAGGCAGCTCCAAAACCTCTACAGGTAGAATAGGGCTTTCCAGGCTCAGAACAGGAAGCTAAAGGAAAAACTGAAGCATTTCCAAGATGAAGTAACCCAAAAGAATTTACAGGTGTTGGTTGAGGGTACCATTGAAGATGAAAAACCAGTAGCTAAGGAGAGCACAACTATACTGAAGAATACTACCAGTGCTAAGAAGAAGAAGTCTACTTAGTTAATTGGAGACACTCTTTCAACCAAAAAGAGTGTGAGGCTAAGTGTTAAAATGACAAAGTAGATAGTAGTGGTAAACCCCATTTTTGAGAGTTTTTCCTTCTTGGGAAGGTTAACTGATATGAAAATACTAAGTTTTTCCACCTATACAAGCTTCTATGTGTTTAGCTATATGGATTTTGGAATTTTTTGCTAAGTGCTAGCTCCACTCAGTGGTAAAAGCACCTAAGTAAATTGATTTGTCATCATGGAAGGACACGAACATCTCTACACACGTTCAGGAGTCAAAGACGCTGCATTTTGGGCATAGCTACCCAAACCCTTATGCAAATGCAGCGTAGGTGGCACTTCGTAATATTTTACAGAATGCATAATTGTCATACAGGCGCTACCCACAGACGTTGTGTAATATCTTACAGAGAGAAGGTTCACGCATAGGCACTACTCAATATTGAAACAGAGGAAAAATGTAGCCACAGATATGCAACACAGTGGCACTACACATAGGCGCTACCTTCTCTCCTTGTTCCATTTTAGGGGGCGCTACACAGAATTTCTACCCAAGCAAGTAGCCAATAAACACCAGAGATCTAGGAAGACTAAGACAACAATTTTGGATAAGTTAATGATGGAATAAATGACAGAAGTAGCAGTTGGCATGCAAAGGACAACTACAAGCTCCAAAGGGACACATGGAAAAATAGGAGTTGAGCAGCAAAAGAGGATCAAAGTAGTTAGAAGCATGATTGGGTTTAGTCACCATCACTTCCCTATTTTATAGCATAGGTTGTTAGCTTAGTTGTTAGAATAAATAAATATTTTGAGATTTTTAAGGAAAAGAGGCCAGCCCATTGTAATGTCCCCAAGGCCGAGCCCTGTTGTAAATCATGCCTATGAAGTATAAATCTTGCATTATGAATTGTAATTATGTTTTATAGGATGGTGAGCCAAGTTTTTATAAGCTGGTGGGATTATGTGTTATTAGGCCAGAGAGCCTAAGTGTTAAGGCCAGGAGCCTGCTTTTGTATATGTAATCATGCATAACATTAATAAAAATATAAACATCATTGCGTGCAGACCGAACATGATGAATGAGTGATGGGGGACTAAGCTTCCACAGAGTGGGTAAGGGATTGGGGGATGGAAGGTTGGGAAGAGAGGATAAGTGTTGAGCCTAGGGGCTTAAGTCCTTGGGAACAATATTTTAATATTATTCCAAAAGCCATGTGAAATATTTGTTTTGTCCTAAGTTCTTGGGGAGGAATGCATGCTGATGGAGTGCATGCAACATCATGGGTGACATGTGTCGACCCAAGTGCATGCAGTTAAAACCAGAGAAGTGAGCCATGTTGGGGGTTCCTCCTCCATTCGACCATCAATTGTTTGAACCATGAATCCCATGGCCCTTATATTCGACCTCTGCATACCCTCACGCATCTTCGAAAATAGAAACCGTAATGCTTTATTCGGAAGCCGAGGTATCAGTTGTTTGAACCATTTGAGTCTGTGTTTGACCTCTGTGTTAATTCCTAGTCACACACCTTGAAACCAGTGACAAACCCGTTGATTGAGCCGTGTCACCTATGTATGCTATGAGCCCAGCCTATTCTCTCTTGAAGATTCGAGTCTATACCCGAACTGTCTTTGGGTTGCTACCTTCTATTTTTCCCGAGTGGAATTGACCATTTGTTGTTGCTATTATCCTCACCTTGTGGAAATTAGGCTGAAACTGGTTGAAGAAGCAGGTTGTCAGGCCTGTGAGCAACTCCCTCTATGTGATAAATTCTACTGGGAAGTGGTTTTCCCCTAGAGAGAGTCCAGTACCAGCTTCAGAGCTCTGAGAATTCCTGATTCGGCCTGTTGTCGAGGCCCAAAGAGGGAGGTGAAGCATTGATGGACTATTCTTGTGAAGGTGTATACTCCCGGGCGAAAAGGCATGTGGGGAATGAGAGTTTGTTAGTAGTGGGTGTAAGAAGGCATCCTGGGAAGAATCCTTTTGGTTGTTTTGTGCAGTTTTCCCTGTAACCTCAGCCTATATTAAGATTCCTTGCCTTGGGTGGAGCTTAGCCCCAGCTTGAGGGTGACCTAATGCTAAGAGTGATGAGCATCATGGTCTAAGGATGGGAGGTTCGTGGAAGGCCTGGACGTAGTTGGTGGAATTACCACAGTTTCAAAGATAAGTATCAACTTATGCTTAATATTATGTTTTGCATGCATGTGATGCTTATATGTATCATGTATTTTGTTGTGCATATGAATTATTGTTAATGTCAGGGATTATTTATGTTAGCAGTAATCTTGTGCTTACTTTGAGTTAATTGTGTTTAATTTGATTTAAATGCATGTTATTAATTAAGTATGAGAATGATGTGTTCCACATAGTAGCGTTTTCCCGACCATTGGGGTTGACGGTCGAGGGAGCATTATAGATTGGTATCAGAGCCTAGTTTCAATGCTGAGCTTGGATGGGCTGGATAAGTGGTCTTTGGATCGAGGATTTGAGAAGAAATTGTGTTTGGAGGACTAATTTCAGACCTCAGAATGTTTCTGAGTGTCAACAGACTATTTGACCATGTTACAAAGCTCAGGAGGTGTAGCAGTATTATAAAACTACAAACGGTGTGGTATATGGCCACAGTGAGAGAGAAAACTCTACACCAGAAGTGTTGGAGCCATAGGATCTGTTCAGGAGTAAATGACAACCCTCGCAACCGTCAGATCTAGAGAACGTGCAAAAGGTTCAAAACCCTTTGGAGTTGCACAGGAGTGTGGAAATCACGATACGTGAAATCCTGAATTCATCAGGACCATCCATCGGAAAGGACGCATGGAGAGCGATTAGACTTTCACTGACTCGTGACCTGAAATGGTCTAAGGGTGAGTTCATGAGAATTCAAGAAACGTGAATTCATGATTGGGTCACAACCGTTGATCTAAAAAGAGATTTGGATCGTTAATTGTCCAGGAAGAAATTGACATTTCAGGAATAGGGAGGACGAAGGTGGAAAATATTTCAACCTCGTGACACATGAAATCCCAATACGTGAAATGCTAATGAGATATGAGTTGTCAGATCGTGGGGAATCAGGACCATTGGATCATTTCATGAATTCAGGGATCATGGACTTGGAGCACAGGCCAAATTCTTGGTCACTCCAAGTCTCAAATCGCGAAAGGGATTAACGAGGGTAGAATCAAATGGTGGAGCGCTTCCAGGAAGAAGTGTCAAAATCCCGTGAGCCATCGGATTAGGGGAGGCTCACAACCATTGATCTCATACATGAATTTCCATATCGGAATTCGGGGATTGAAGTGGAAAGAGATTTGGAGTCGCTGCATCGCGAACTCTCGGTGATCGAAAACCTGAAATCCTGAAACACCGAAAGGATCTGTGCCATAGATATGAAAGAGGTCTAACTGTTGTATTTCACTTGGAATAGACATGGACACATGGGTGTGTACCACGTGCCAGTAGGTCAAAATGAAAAGTGAAAGTATTGGGGCCCCTGACATCGCTAGGAGTGAGGTGGACCTTCTTAAGGACACCGTGTGTCACTACCTTGGTGGGTGGCAGCTGTGTTGTGGGCCCGGAGGGTAAGGAAATCGAATTTTTAGAAGTTGGGATTGGAGAGGGAAGCGAGTGCAAGAACCTCCGGGACCAAAACCCCAAAACTCAAAACCCCGAAATCCCAAAACCTGAAGTTTGTTTGGAGAGCCTTGTAGCACCTAGCAGTTTAGCATTTGTTCACGACCCATGATTGCATGGGTTAGGGACTAAGGAAACAGGAGCTATCACCCGAAAATTACAGAGCCGAGTAGAGCTTGAAAAATTCATGAAATCAAAACGTTTTCTTATTCGGATTGGTTTTGAATGTGTGGAATTTGTTAAGAAGAGATGGCCTGACAAATTCTGGTTCTCTGCACATTGTGATTGCAGAAGTTTGACAAGTTCCAGAACCAATTAGAATTGCCATGGAGTGCAGAGAAATGGAAGAGGTGTTCATTGCCTCCAATTCAGAGAATGAAAGAGAAGGAAGGGATGTCAACCTAGGAGTCGAAGGATCAAACTCCAATGGGCATGGAAGAGAATTGGATAAGGAAGGGCATGTGATGAAAATCCTTGAAAGATTGTAGAAAGAAGCCCAGGCTCACCGAGCCGATAGCCAAAAACTCATGAGGGTCAGGGATCGGTAGGGTCAATTCAATTTAAGGATGTTGAAGAGTCTAGAAAGAATTGAAAAGAAATTGGAAAAGGAGAGTGACTCAAGAAAGACAGAGAGTCGTAGGACCCCTAAGAGAAAAACAATACCAAGGAGTGTCAACAAGCATCGTCGTCACTCCCCAAAGCATTCTGATAAGAAAGCACACAGTAGTTCAAGCCCATCTCCTATCAGAAAACACTGAAGATATGGAGTGGATGAATTGAAAGGGGAGATGAATAAGATTAATCCTCCTACGTTTGATGGAGAACATAATAAGGAGGAATATGTCGAAACATGGTTGCTTGGCATGAGGAAATATTTCCATCTACAGAATTATTCCTCTCAGGAAGAAGGAAGAATTGTGATGTATCAACTAAAAGGAAAATAATCCATGTGGTGGGATTATCTTGTGCAGGTGAAACACGTTAGAAAGAAAGATATCACATGGAAGGAATTCAAGAGATATTTCGAGAGGAAATGCCTGACTAAAAGATACTATGACAGAAAGATGAAGGAGTTCTTCGAACTCAAGATGGGAAACATGACCATTGATGAATACAAACGAAGGTTTTTGGAATTACTGAAGTATGTTTCATTCATCAAAGATGAGGCTATCAAGATTCATAGGTATCTGAGTGGAATTCCACCTCCCATTGGTGACAAGATTCAATATTATGCTCCTAAGACTATGGAAGAAACAATAAGAATAGAGAAATGCTTATATGAACAAAAAGGAGAAAAGCCTACCTTTCGGAAGGCTTGGGATGACCAGAAGAAGTTTAATAAAGAACAGAGGAAGAAGGGAAACAAACCTCCCTTTTTCAGAAATAGTCCTCAAGGACATCCATCATTTAGAGAGCCGAGAATGGCTAAAGTGGGAGAAAAAAGGCTGATACATACACCCATTCAGTGTTGGGGCTATAAAAAGAACCACAAATACAGAGATTGTCCCCATAAAATGGCAAAGCAAGAGCTGTCCATAATGTTCAACAAGCTAAAACAGTGGAGGACATGGGTAGTAGAATGCCAAGGATCTATGCGGCCCTGGACAACAAGCAAGTTGAATTTCAGTCGTACATGATTGAAGTGGAAGGTATGATTAACAACCAACCATTTATTATTTTAATTGATTTAGGGGCTAGCCATAGTTATATAGACCCTAGAGTGGTGGAAAGTTTACATTTATCAAGAAGCAAACATGAAATGTCTTGGTTAGTATAGTTGGCTACAGGAACCAAGAGGAAAGTCACTGAGTTGGTTAAGTCATGTCCGATGGACATGAAGGGAATGAACACGAAGGCTGAATTGAATATTCTGCCTTTAGGCTCTTATGACTGTTTAATTGGGATGGATTGGTTGGACCAGCACCATGCCCTCCTATAATTTCATAACAAGGAATTTACATGCTTGGATGAGGAGGGGAATCGGAAAATAGTCCAAGGAATTCCTAGAGCTGTTACTGTTAGAGAAATCTCAGCAATGCAGCTGAAGAAGTGCTACAGAAAACGTTGTCAGTTATTTGCAGCCCATGTGGGGGAAACGCCTAAGGATAAGGTGTCAAGTATCAGAGACCATGCGGTACTAACAGAGTTTGAAGACGTATTTTAGGAGGTACCCAGACTACCTCCAAAGAGAGATATCGATTTCTCTATAAATTTGATGCCTGGAGCAGCTCCAGTGTCGAAAGCTCCTGTACACCAGAGCTGAAAGAGTTGCAAGTGCATCTTGAAGAGCTTCTACAGAAGGGGTACATTCGCCCAAGTGTGTCACCTTGGGGTGCCCCGGTCCTGTTCGTGAAGAATAAGGACAGGACGTTGAGGCTATGCATTGATTTCAGACAGTTGAACAAAGTAATTGTCAAGAACAAGTATCCTCTGTCGAGGATCGACGATCTTTTCAATCAGTTGAAAGGTGCAAAAATATTTTCGAAGATAGATCTCATATCGGGATATCACCAGGTAATAATAAAGGATGAAGACATCAGCAAGACCACCTTTAGAACAAGGTATGGTCATTACGAGTTCACAGTGGTACTGTTTGGACTGTTGAAGGCACCTGTTGTTTTTATGTGCTTGATGAATGGTGTATTCAGGGACGATCTAGACAAGTTTGTCATAGTCTTCCTAGATGACATTTTGATGTATTCCAAGTTAGAATAAGAGCATGAACAACACCTGAGGATGGTGCTACAAGTGTTGAGAGAACACCAGCTGTATGCCAAGTTCAGCAAATGCTTGTTTTATCAAAGGCAGATCCATTACTTGGGACACATTATTTCAAAAGAAGGGATCGACGTGGATCCTAAGAAGGTTGAGGCCATCAGAAAATGGTTAGCACCAATGAATGTGGCAGAGGTTATATCCTTTATGGGTCTAGTGGGCTATTATAGAAGGTTTATCACAGGGTTCTCAAAGATAGCTCACCCTATCACTTCCTTGCAAAGGAAGGAGAAAAAGTTTTAGTGGACTGAAGAGTGTGAGAAAAGTTTTCGGCGATTGAAGCAGTTGTTAACCAGTGCTCCAATGTTGAGGATTGTAGATCCAAATTTGGATTTCGTAGTATGCACTGATGCATGCAAAGAAGGGTTAGGAGGAGTTCTCAGTCAGAATGGATTTGTAATCTGTTATGATTCCAGGAAGCTGAAAGAGCACGAAAATAATTATGCCACTCACGATTTGGAGTTGGCAGCAATCATTAATGCTCTGAGGAAATGGAGACATTACCTCATGGGAAGGAGATTTGAATTGAGAACAGACCACAATTGTCTAAAATAGCTTTTTGATCAGCCAACCTTAAATGCTAGACAAAGTAGGTGGCTGGAATTTTTGTGTGAATATGACTTTGAGATCAAGCATATCAAAGGAAAGGAGAATAAAGTGGCTGATGCACTCAATAGGAGGGTGCATGAATTACATACTACAACCATTAGCATGTATCGAATTGATATTAAAAGAATAATTATGGAGGCTGCAAATGCAGATCTACAGTACAGAGAATTGGTAGCCAAGCTACATGTAAGGTAGCTAGAGAGGTAGTGGGGAAGCCTAGAGGGCCCATAGTGATAATAGTGGAGGTAATTCAATGTAAGATGAAATAGGTCCACTATATTATTAAATAATTCCCACTATGGTAGTTAGATATAATAAATGGGTAATTAGATATAATAAATGTAAGATGACTTCTTAGAAGGTTCTACTTCTAGAAGATTCCTCCTCTAGAATGTTCTGAGGTGATGGTAGCACTATATAAAGGGGTTCAAACAATGTAATGAGATATTAAGAGAAGTATTTTATTTTTAGAGGTAGCTCAATAGGAGGATCCCCCCTCCAAGAGGCAAGTGAACATGAGATGATCCCTTCCATAATAGGATCCATTATATGGTGTTTCCCTACCTCAAGGGTTTGGTAATAATAAAGTGTTGTTTCTTCTATCTTACTTTGTGGATATATTGTGTATTCAGTATATGTGGTTATTATATTGGTATATATATTCCATTTCTTAACAAGTGGTATCATAGCACTTTCCTTGGCAGGCATTGTGGGCAAATATTTTTTATTTTTGTAGATTTTTTTTTCGGAGAAGAAAAAAGAGGGCCGCGACATTCCAGAAATTTTCGATATATTTCTGTGAAAATTTTGTAGAAACAGGTTGTATATCTTATTTCCTCTCATAAAAACACCAAATTTCAAAAAAAAAATTGTCCGAAATGGAGTCCAGGAAGTCAAGATATTGAAGTTTTAAAATCTGCAAATTTTCACGGTTTTTTCCACAGACGACGACGATAATTTTTTTATTTCTGTAGCATCTGGAGGCCAAATTCGCCCAAATAAATTACAGATCTGAGTTCCTCTCAAAATTTCACCCAATTTAAAAAACAAAATCAGCCGAAACGGAGTCTGGGAAGTGAAGTTATGAGCATTTTAAATTCAACGGTTTTTTAGGGTTTTTCAGGAAAACGCCACGATTTTCTGCAGTAAGTTATTGTTATATTTTTTGGGTTTTTTCATGATGGATGCGGGACCGAAGAGTTCATAGGTTTCTCAAATGGATATTTCCTCTCAAACCTTGAAATAAATTCTTGAATCATTCAAAGCCCAATTGTTTCACACTTTGGATGACAGATTGGATGCATTTGTAGATGGCCTCACAGACGACCTCAATGATAGTTTTCGTAGTATTCAAGATTCATTGGATAACATGCAAAAGAGATTTATTATGGAGGACCTCAGGGATGAATATAATCAAGAAACATATGCTTGGTATGATTTAGAGGCCGATTGCGATGATTGGTATATGGATAATTTTCATTTCTGGGATGACAACCACTTTCATATTTTATTTGATGACTCTAATCCACCTTCTGTAGAGAGCATCAATGTGACAAATCAAGAGTCGATGATTATTACCAATGTCCATTCTGTATATTCTACAATAGTATTATTCCTTCCGGATTCTACTATGACCCTTTTCCACTATGTGGATGGATCTTCTTATTTGGATCCACATGATAGGTGTCAGTCTTTGGAGCATCATTTTGAGTTGGTTATTGGGTTCCAAAATCTTCCACAGGGTGTTCACATGAACACTTGGACATGGGACCTGGGCTTACAATGGTGGTTGGACTACTTCAACATGGTGGCTTTCCTTTCTACATGGGACCTTGGTTCTTCATTCTTATTCAGCATTATGATCCACAATTATCCATGGGACCCTGGTATATGGTTGTACTTAAAGCATTGAGGACAACGCTTTCATAAGGGGGATGGAATGTAAGGTAGCTAGAGAGGTAGTGGGGGGGCCCAGAGGGCCCATAATGATAATAGTGGAGGTCATTCAATGTAAGGTG
>JZKD02S1646825.1:419870-444110 GCA_000966675.3 Picea glauca | reverse complement strand
TTAAAGAGCGGATGCTTGCAGCGGGAAGAGACCGACACCATTCAAGAGCAGCTCCCTTCAATGAATACCTGAAGAGCTTAATCCGAACATCCTCATGCGTGATATTGTGTCGGTGAATAGCCTCATGGAAGTCCAGTAAATGATCAACTGGTTCCTCCCAACTTGTTGTATGAAATTCAGGGAGGAAATCTTCCCATTGGGCTCTATCAGGAAGTGCATTAGGAAACCCAACTATTTGAGAAAAGTCACAGAAAGAAAACCTTTGAGCCAGAATTTTCTCCATACCGAACCAGTGGAGTCGCCAATCAATCCTTGAATCAGGGAGTCGCCAGGTGAAAAATGTGCAGCTTCGAATGTGTCTGGTCCTTTTTCACCATCAAAGGCCAGATATTAACATTATCGATACCTCAAGAAACTTCTCAGGATGAGAAAGCAGCTGCTGAAACCTTCTCGAGAAAGCTCCTTAGGTTCAACTTTTAGGGGTGCTAACAGTAGTCACAGCTGAAACCGCAAAGTGGAAACAATGGAGTCGCCACAGTGGAGTCGCCAGGTGCACAGCAGCAATATTTAAGGGCTCTGATGTCTGATGCACCTTCAGAACCAGAGGCTCAATGTCGTTCTGCCCAGGGAAAATCTTCAACTTCGTCCCCGGCAACGGCGCCAGAAATTTTGGCGTTTGGAAGTCACCCCTGTATTGCTAGCAGGAGAAGAGCCCGAAGCCCATCAGTTTAATGTCACGATTTTTTTTAAAGGGTGATCAGATGGAGGGAAACTCAAAACAATATTGTATCAACTCAGAAACCAGACCAGGCATGCATGAAAGAATGAGGTCCTAATAAACTCCAAACAGTGAGTCGTAGTAAAAGGGTGAGTAGGTAGAAGACTTATGCAAGAAGGCACAGTGATCCACGATGAACATCAAGTTCATCACAGACTAGAGAAGAAGTGCGTTCAAAAGCAAAATCCTTTTACATTCAAACACACAAACCAGAGGGCACGACAACGGCACAACAAATCCTTTATTGCAACAAGCTGCACTACTGTGAATCCTCAGGCAAAAGATGAAACAAAGATGGAAAAGAAAAGAACTGTTTGTTATAAACCAAGAAATCTTAAACACAAAGGCATAACCAGGAAACCAGGGTATCTGCTGAAACTTTACAGTCGGGAGGTTAGCTCTACCATCGATCATACCAAAATGGCAAAAATGCCTACATATACTCAAAATAACAATAGCGGCGGAACCAAGAAAATGCATTGAAGGCTTTGCGTCTGCATGGCTTCTGACACTCTGCAGCCGCAGTCTTTGAATGGTCGTGCAACTTATGACAGACGCGATCAGTCTTCTGACAGTTTATTCGGCGAATCGACGTGCTTTTAATTCTTTGTGAGACGTCCCCATTATGATAGAGACAATGTCTAACCACCACCAACCACTTTAATAACTGCTTCTTGGGATTGATAACGACCCAACCACCTCAGCATTTCGAGATAGGGAATACTTCTCGCGCTGCCACCTGGAACAACCGAATAGCTTGAGGGACAGACATGAGGGCCAACGCGGAGGGGAGGACATGGTGTATGGTAGGAGTGATGGCGAGAAGTGAGAGTGATGACAGAGAGGGGTAACAGGGGATGATTCGTGGTGGAAGACAGTCAGGTAGACAGGGTGAAGATGGGAGAAAAGGACTCACCTTCGGGTGAGAAATTGATGTGGAAAGAGACGGGACGCGTGGCAGAGAATGAACAGATAGTGGAAAGGAAGGAGAGCAACGCGGACCAAAGAGGAGAGGTAAATGGATGACACGCGGCAGCAAGGGAAAGGTGGACGAAAGAATGAAATGACAGGAGGAGGGCCCACACTGGTTAATCATATGGCAGATAAGAAGAGCGGGGCTGCATGAGCGTCATTGATCTGGGTGCTATGATCGTGGCCGTCGGGAAGCTGCACATGGGATCCCGGACCCCCCCCCCCCCCCTCTGCTTAAAGATCGAAAGGCAAGGGGGGTCCGAAAATCGCTGTGCGCCGTCGATTTGTGCGCGCAAATCTGGACCGCCCGGACTTGCTTGCTGCTTACCATGGGCGCATTATTGCTCGAAACTTTGGACAAGTGGGTTTTAATCCATTCTTTTGATATCTAACCCCCTAAACAAGAAATATCGCTAACAGGTTGCGATGATCAACGTTGAGGTAGAGAAACTCATCAAGGATGGTTTCATCCATCCAATGCAATTGACAGAATGGGTGGCGAACCCTGTTCCAGTCAACGAAAAGTAAGGTAGGATCCATGTGTGTATGGATTTTCATGATATGGACAAAGATTTCTTGAAAGATAATTTTTCAACCACATTCATTGACCAGACTGTTGATGAATGTGCGGGTTGTGAGGTCTTTTCTTTTATGGATGGTTTTTTCGCGTACAACCAGATTCAGATCAAGCCCGAGGACCTATTATCCCCATTTTGTGGATAACTAAGGAAATTATTTCTTGAGGCCTTCAGGTTGTAGATATGGAGTGTCGAGAGACTATATGACTAATAGTACCCTTTGCACATATGGAAACCCAATCACCACCACATATGGTCACAAGTTTGCAGATGGCATCCACCACATCATCTAGCTTCCAGAAGGAAGTGGGCCTTTCTCCATGAGGTACAATTCAATATTATGGTGAGAATTGTTTCAATATTCAATCCATTTGATTATGTTGTAGCTTATATTTCTCTATATTTCATGGTATGTGCTTGGACATTATGCTTTTTTCCATGCTTCACCTTGGTGGTTGACATTGTGCCCTAGTAAGTGGTTTTCCTTGGAGATGTGTTTTCTACTGGGAAATCCCTTAATGAGTGATCGTACCATTCTCGACCATACTTACCACTTTCCATCATTATTCCCCTAAATTTTCATATTTCTTGGGATTTTAGGGTATATTGACCCAAGAAGGGGTTGTCCCTCATTCTGTGGGAAGAAGGGGCTAAAGGCCAGAGGGGTTGGTGTTGGGTAAAATATAAAATCCTTAAATAAACCTTCCATATGCTTCACCTAGGGATCACACAAGAAATAAATGAAACATTTATCTTTGAATAAAGGGGACCCACAATATAATAAAAAATGATTGAAAGGTTAGTTGAAGGATAGAAGGTCTCATCATGAGCCAACCTATCATGTTCATGGATATCTAGTAGTATGAAATTTTCATCATCTGGTCAACAAACTAGGTCAATGGCTCTCAGTTGCATGGATAAGAGAAAGGGGGTCTCATCACGAGCCATCCTTCTCATTTCCATTAGGTCTTTATGGGTGACATTTCCATCGCCTGGTCACCTTGTCAGGGAAGTGACCTTCAATCTCTCCTTATGCTATTATGAAAGAAAATATAAAGAATGAAAGATAAAATTAAATTGACGGGCTTGAAAAAAGTGCATTGCGGATGAAGGTACCACACACCCTCTACAATGGCACCCATGAATGAGATACTACAACCCCTTGTATGTCATGATCCCTATGGCCATTGAGTCTTGACCCCTACCACTTCATCCACTTTACATGGATTAGAGAGGGATATCTTGGAATATCTCCTTGACCTAGGGCAAGACCTACCCAATAGGACACCTCATCAACCCTCCCATATTTAAGCTTGACAAGTTGCATAATGTCTTTGAGTTGTTAATTGTTTTATATAGTGATATTTTATGCCATGAGACTGTTCTCTTCATCATTGACCAAAGAATATCTTGATTTGTTTAGAGGACTCCCTGATAATCATATCACAACCTATGATGCCTTTTCCACCTTATTTAAAAGTATATGGTCAAGAAAATAAGATGATGGGACAATTGGGACTTAGTTAAATCAAATAAAGAAAAAGGAAAATGATAAATGAATTTATTTCAAGATTTGGTAGGTTGTACAATCAAATTCCAACAGATCATCATTCTACAACATTATTAGTTCATCTCCTTTACATGAATTCCTTTGAAGGGAAGTTCTGATACATTCTTAAATATAAAAATCTCACATCATTGGTAGAGGGTAAATAATTCAGTATCAACATTGAAAAGAATCTCCTTGATTCAAGAATAGAACCTTTTCACTACCCTCACAGCAAGACACAATCAAGGATGGAGTTTTCCAACAAATTTTCCTGATACAATTGCTCTCCTGACTCAGAAGATAGACTAGATAAATACTCAGTTTGTCCAAGTGAAGGATCATCTTATGAACCGTATGACTACAGTGGAAATAAATCAATTTTCTCCCAGACCTTAGTTTTCCAAACAATAGAGAGATGGCACTAGTTGGAAACCAAGACCTAAATAAGAGGCAAAGGCCCTGGATACTTTGAAACATGTTGGAAGAATTAATATAGAAGCATGGTGTCTCCCATGCCAAGAAACCCACAGGGAAGATGAATTCCCCTCACAAGACGAAGATTACCCTGATGATATAAAATTCATGATTTGCAATCTCAACAATGAACAGGTTACTCACAAACAGATCAATGAAGCCATAAGAATAGGAGAAAGAGAGGGGAGAATATGGGCCTTAAATAAACTAAAAAATGATAAGAATAAGGAATTAAGGAGGAGTGAAATTCTAACCTACAGAAGAAAAAATTTTCCAGCCCCTCCATTACATATTGATACTCCTCTTCCACTAGAAGATAAGGTGGCTCCACCACCTCCACCACCGGTATGTGAGTTTCTTCCTAAGACATGTCCTATAGATGACATTCTGTTGAATATTGATGTTCCAAACATGTTTGGAAAACTGAATATGATGGTCCCAGTGTCAGAGATGTGTAAGATCCCTTCTGTAAAGAGGAAATTTTTTAGGATATGACAGGTTCCAATAAAGGAAGAGGATCCTCCCATCATGTTAAACACTTTGTATCTCGATAAACCAAGAGACAAGAAACCTCCTTTCTATCTTTCACTAGGCATGAATGGTCTCTTCTTGAACAACTACATGCTTGATTGAGGGGCCTCAACAAATGTCATATCATTGAAGGTAATGAAAGAACTTGGTTTGAAGACAACCCAACCTTATGGAAACATTTGTGGCATTGATTCAAGAAGGGTAAATTTCTTGGGAGTGTGTGAAGATTTTGAGGTGTTTTTGATATATTTTCCACATATTAGCTTCCTCATGGACATATTGGTGATTGATGTTCCATATTCTTGGGGAATTCTCTTGTCAACCTGGTCATAAGCCCTTGGAGGTTTCCTTAGAATGGATCTTACACATGCATATATTCCCACGGTCGATGGAATGTATGAAGTCTTAGACAATAGGTAAAAGAAAGATACACATGTGATGGATCTAAGGGGGCCTAACTAAGTCTGTGAACACTACTATGATATTCCTCCACAAGTTATTGAGTATGAACCATATGAGTTACCCTTCATACAAGAATATTCCATAGAGATGTTTCTCCCATGAGTAGATGAAAAGAAAACTACAAGATACCACAACAACGATCTAGGTTCTATCCATATTATGCAATAATAAGATGAGAAACATGATGGAATCGCCAAAGAGACAGTCCACACAGAGCCTTCATACAATGAGAATACACCTTGCATCGATTTCAATGAAGGAAGTCTCATTCTCATGTGGGACAAAAGAAAGGGAAAGCCCATATTTGACCAAAATACAACAATTCATGGCTTGTCCCTTACATCATCAATAAGAGGTATGACAAAGGAAATTACTATCTAACAACATTAGACAGGAAAAATTGATCTAGGTGGATATTGGTGGCCACCCACCTAATCCAATTGGCTCCTTTTTCCAGTTTTTAGTTCATCACATTCTTCTGTAATTGTTTGTAATTGTGGGTTCTACACTTCCAGGGGGGTCTAGATCTCTAAACATATTTCAGGTGGATACTAGTGGCCTCCCACCTAATCCAACTGGCTTATTTTGTATGTTTTCATGTCAACACATCTTGTTGTACTTCTAGGGCCATTTTGGGGCCATAAACAATGTTATTTTGGCTCGTAATAGTCAAAATATAGATAGAGTTAGAGTTTGATGGTGTAATGTGTATTTCTCGAGAAGACCTTTCCAATGGGCTCTCATGTGCCTAAAACAAAGATCGTATGCAAGAGTTACAACCCTGAGAAGTTAATGTACTAACTTACCCAAATGGGGTCCACATGACTTTTAGTGTTTCATCTCCTAAGATTGCTTTTTTTTTTTTCTAGGGTTTTGGCATTCCTGTTTAACATAAAAAGGCCTTCAAATCCTCATTGTAATCATCTTCTGGTGAATGAGAATAGCCGTCACATCTCTTCATAGAGATAAAGTTGCCACCATTCTAGCAAGTCTTGCACTCTGTATTTTTACAGTCTCTTTACAATTCTTTCATTAATATAAATCAAGTATTGTTGTATTTCTCTTATTCTTGCAAGTTTCAAGAGTATTTCATTGTAATTTATCTTCTTTCATCTTGTTCTAAACATAATCCAGATCAGAAATATGCCACTACCAATGGAAGGGTCTCTTCTCCGACCTCACATCCAGGTCACATGACTTCTTCAGGGCCCATTCCCCAACTAAGTAGGTAAGTCATTTTGATTCCCTGCATTTTTCATATTTATTTATCATACTAATTTAGATGCATTTCATTTTCATTTTTCTTTACTTGCATATTGATTCCATGCTTAGTTTAGAATTTTTTGAAAAAATGTCTAAATTTTCTTTTTCTATCTTAGTTGGTTTGGATTATGATCATATGAGAAAAAGGATGAGTAGGCCATCCTACACTTGACAGGTTTATGTTTCCTTGCAGGCAAATGTCTACGAGGATATGTTTTGGTTCTCATACACTCTACAACGAGTACATATCCCCAAGTAGGAGCTAGATGTTATCCCCATTTTGTGGATAACTAAGGAGATGATGCTTCGAGGCCCCCAGGTTGCATATATGGAGTGTCGAGAGACTAATTGAAAAACAATACCCTTTGTATATATGTAAACCCACTCACCACCCTAGATCATCACAGGTTTGCAGATGGCATCCAGCACACTAGTTGGCTTCCGGAAGGCAGTGGGCCTTGCTCCATGAGGTACAAGTCAGTATTATGGTGAGCATCATTTGAATATTCAAAACATTTGATTATGTTATATCTTAGATTTCTCTAGATTTCATGATATGTGCTTGGACATTATGCCTTTTTCCCTACTTCACCTTGGTGGTTGACATTGTGCCCTAGTAAGTGGTTTTCAATGGGGATGGTTTTGCTACTGGGAACTCCCTTAATGAACCATCATATGATTCTCGACAATACTTACTAATTTACATCATTATTCCCCTCCATTTCCTTATCTCTTGGGATTTTAAGGTATATTGAACCAAGAACAGGTTCTCCCTCATTCTATGGGAAGAAGGGGCTAAAGGCCCAGAGGGGTTGGTGTTGGGTAAAATATAAAATCCTTAAATAAACCTTCCAGATGCTTCACCCGAGGATCACCCAAGAAAGAAATGAAACACTTATATTTGAATAAAGGGGCCCCACAATATAATAAAAAATGATTGAAAGGTTAGTTGTAGGATAAGAGGTCTCATCATGAGCCAACCTATCACGTCCATGGATATATAGTGGTATGACATTGTCATCATCTGGTCACCAAACCAAGGTAATGGCTATGAGTTGCATCGTTGAGAGAAAGGGGGTCTCGTCACTAGCCAACCTTCTCATTTACATTAGGTATTTGTGGGTGACATTTCCATCACCTGGTCACCACACTAGGGAAGTGACCTTCAATCTCTCCTTATATTATTATGAAAGAAAATATAAAGAAAGCAAGATAAAAGGAAATTGATGGGCTTCGAAAAAGTGCTTTGCGGATGAAGGTACCACACACCCTCTACAAAGGAACCCATGAATGAGACATTATGACCCCTTGTATGTCATGAGCCCTATGCCCATTGAGTCTTGACCCCTACCACTTCACCCACTTTACATGGCTTAGAGAGGGATCTCTTGTAAGCTCTCCTTGACCTAGCACAAGACCTACCCAATATGACACCTTGTCAACCCTCCCATATTTAAGCTTGACAATTCACATAGTGTCTTTGAGTTGTTAATTATTTGATATAGTGATATTTGATGCAGATGCTTAGATGGATTATCTATTGGTTGGATTCACTTATCATGATGTTATGACTTGATATCCTTGGAGGGCGTGTTCATTTGTCTTTGAAGGACTTGGTTGGTGGATAGTTTTGGGAGAACAAGCCTAGCTTGGGCTTCCATGAGGATACTATGCCACAGGTTGGATGCTAGGGGCCTGCATGCTAGATGAGAGAGATATGACTTTGATGATGACTTGGACAACCTATCCCAACCCCTACTTGCCAAACGATTTGTCGAGGAGGGGAAAAACATTCCACTTTTGAGCTTGATGTCATGATCTTGGGGGATAGGGCATGGTGGTGAGGTGCCACTCTTTGAAACATGGATGTGTTAGGAGGAGAAGGGTATTCACCATGATATGAGTGCCTAGATTCTTTACACATGGCCTTTGGAGGTCCATCCATGCTTCTCCAACACCAATGATTTCCTCAAAGTGGAAAAATGTTCCCTAAAGGGGTGACATCCTCCTAAATTAGGGTTTAATTTGTGCAAAGAGAGAAATTTTAAGTGAAACATTTAATATTACTTTGTTAAGGGGGAAAGATTAGAGTTTTTTACCCCTAATATTGTGGTTTACTCCTTATTTTGTCGAAAATTTATTTTATCTACATTTAGTATAAATAGAGATCATAAGATCTCATTTTAAACATAACTCTCCCTCTTGTGAGAGGACTTGGTCTAAAATTTTCTCCCCCCTTGGCGGTTTTCATCACTTGTGCACTTGTTTATGGTTACTCATTGGTGAATGGTTGATGGAATTCTAGCGCTAGCCTTGGATGATGCTTTTCTAGATCTTGTGGTGTATTTGTCTTAGCATTTCTCTTGATCTTGGTATGGTTTTTACTCTCTTGCTATCATTTTATTCAAGTCAAGTATTGTTATGCTAGGATCTAGGTGGGAAGTATAAGGGCATACACCCTCTTAGCTTAAACCCTGGCCTAGAGAAACTTAACTTGGGAAGTAAAAGGGCTTACACCCCCAAGGAGATAGCTTCTCTAATCTCTTTTTTATTTGACTCCATTAACCCAATAGTAAAGGCACTGGTCATAAGTTTTTGCATTGGATATATAAAATCATTTCCTTCGGAAATGCATTTTTTGGTCTTTTGAAAGGTTTCTTGCTTGAAGTAGGTTTTCCTAATTGAGAGGAATCTTACCATACTAGGGAGTTCCCTCTCTCCCAATACTTATCTCTACTGTTATAGAATTACATCTTCAGCCATTAGGACTGCAAAAACCCCAACTTACTTGCTTTAATAACTCTCTTGTCAACCATTAGATTTTGCTCAAAGTTTGCATACTTACTCTCCTTCACCTAGCACACTTTTTGGAAAATTTTGAGGGGATTTCAGTGGCTTATTTTCTTACTTTAATACATTGAATGTTACAGCCATAAGGCTGATATAATTTGTTGCATACAAGTATTTACAACAGCCTTATCTTTTGTGCTAGAATTTTGGATTTTCATCTTGAGTTTAGCTAGTCTTTATCTTGTATTTTCTACTTGATATCTAACACTTATTTACTGATAAATATTTTATTTTCTGATAAATATTTTTATTTACCGTTGCAAATTAGGGACAACAAGCTTAACTTTCTGATCCAACTAAATAATATTGCAAAATGCCTTTTCTTGTGTCTCAGGAAGGTACAATCATCCATAGAAGTACTATACCTATGGGACCACAATTACTTGAATTGAAAGGCATATTTCCATACCTTTTATTCCACTTACAATTGACCTATAGGAGATTCACTTCCATTTCCTTCTACCTCCATATAAATCCCCCTAGGGTCATCGTGATCGCCTCCCTAGAGTGACCTAGTCACCCTTGAAGTGTGATACCTACATCGAGGTGACATTTGGTGTAGGATTACCAAGTTGTAGCACTTGTTTCGTGGTTGGGTCAAGATTTTCCCAACCTAAATTTTGTGCTATAATAGGACAAACATAAAATGACATTTATTTCTCCTCGGGGTACATTCGCATATAGGAAAAATGTCTTTTTCCCTTAAGAATGCTGGAGCCTCTTTTCGACATGCCATGTTGTTTTCCTTCCACGACCTCAAACACATAGTCAAGGTGTATCTTGAATATATGGCATCACATTCTCGTAACAAATCCGATCATCTCGCCCATTTGCAACTTATCTTTGAGATGTGTCGCTACTATCAGATTCGCCTAAATCCAAATAAGTGTAGTTTTTGCATGACATCAGGACACTTGTTAGGTTTTATCATGTCAATTAAAAGGATCATGGTTGATCATCTGAAGTTTGAGGAAATAGTTCAATTGCCTCCCTCACACACAATCCCCTAGATTCAAATTCTATAGGGGAAAGACGACTTTCTTTGGCATTTTGTTTCCAACTATGTTGACATTACTAAGGGTTTTATGCATCTCTTGAAGAAATGGGTCTCATTTTGTTGGGGTAAAGCGACTCAACACTCTTTCAAAGCGTTGAAACGTGCTCTGACATCTACCCCTCTACTAAGTCCTCTAGATTATGGCAAGTATTTCTTGTTGTATTTGGCTGTTGTAGAGTCTACTATTGGCATGGCGTTGGTCCAAGAGGATGACGCACTCAAAGAGAATTTTATCCACTATCTTATATGAGGCTTGGTAGGACTGGACCTCAACTACACACATGTTGATAAACTTTCTTTGGCAGTTGTTCATGTTTTCCAATGGTTCTGTCATTACATATTACTTCGCAAGACCACTGTTGTAGCTGTCGTGAACCCTTTTCAATATGTGTTAACACGATGGGTCATCGATGAGAAAATAAGCCAATGAATAGTCATCCTACAAGAATTTGTCTTGGATTTTGTTTCGAAGAAGTATAAAAAGTCCTTTGTCTTTGCTAAACTAATATCGAAAATTTCGGTCGAGAGTGGTAATAATTTTCCTGAAGAGTCACCGATCAATGGGGATATTTTCCTCATTTCATATTCGAACCCATGGTATGGAGATATACTTGTGTATCTTTAGAATTTGAAGTTCCCATCTTCTGCTTCTCGCGATGAGCGTCGATGAATATGTCATCAAGCACATAATTATCTTATCCTTGATGATACTTTATATCGTTGAGGAGTGGATTTCATTATCCTTCGTTGTCTCACTCACAAAGAGGCAGAACTTGTATTGAATCATTGTCACACAAGAGCATGTGGCTGTTACACATCAATATTACTTGATTTGATAAGTGTCGCGTGTTCCTCTCAACTATCGTAAGCATCGCATGTTCTTCGCAACTGTCACAAGTGTCGTAAATGTCAAATAAAGCATACTACCATGATGACGACACCAAGGAGACACTTAGAATACCTTAGACACCTGATTTGGAGGAAGAAGGATGGTTAACTGAAGTCAAGAATCTCTTGCCACCTGAAAGGAGCTCTTAAACTAGGGTTTTGAAGGAGAGCGCTCCCCTACATCAGCCTTAGGAGCATTAGCGCTCCCCTATAAGGTCTTAGGGAGCGTTATAGAACCAAATTGCCCCTCTAAAGGAGCACTACCCATATTTAGAGTTTTGGCGCTCCCCTTAAGCCTCTTAGGGAGCGCTATAGCACCCTGATGCCCCTTTTGAGGGAGCGTTGTCTAATCTGGGCAGTAGTTGGTCTGTTGAGGAGAATAAGGGGAGGATATTTCAAGTTTGGAAAGCAGTTGCATTCAAATTCCTAGTTCAATCAGAAGATCCCTGGTCTAAGGAGGGAATTCCTCAACCTACCCTAAAGATACCTCAAGAGGTTAAGCCTCTCTTAACCTATATAAGCAGGCTCTATCATGGTGGAAAGGGGGAAGAATTACAAGCATGAAACCCATGATCTCATAGGACACACACGGTGAACTGGAGGAGAGTAATCGGTGAAGCTGCTATCATCCAGGTTGTGGATATTTTGAGCAAGGGTTGGACAAAGGGGACTTGAAGAAGCTGTCGCATTCGCATCTACGGTTGTAAGCTACTTATGTCACTGTTCTCATTAATATGACACACTTGGCATGTTTCTTTCTAGTTTGTGTTTAATCGTACATGAACTTATCGTTGATAGATAGATCTATTTTCGAGCTAATATCAATAGAGTAGGAAGTGATTGTACTGTTGTTTGTCTACAGGGCTCATCGAGGAGCGTAAGGTTGGAGCTCAACTCGGAGCGTGCAGGGACAAACATCGGTAAAAAGGTACTTCTGTTCTCCTTCCTCCTAATGCATTAGTTTGTATAGATCTGAAAGGAAGTCAGTGTCCACGCTAAGCGTCTTCTATCTTAAGAGTTAAGAGTCTAGCTCTCAAGAGGAGATCTACCTATCCGCAGGGAGATTTTCCTTCAATAGAAACTGGTGACTCCACTAGGGAGTCCTCGAATCGAAACCTTTTTTTTTTATTTCTCCTCATAGACCTTGTCTCACCCCTTTTTGATTGATTTCATGAGCTGATTGACTCCCTACCCCATTACACTCAGCTTGATTGTCGAGACTAGACTGCAATTTTTGGATTTTTTGACATTTTTAGGAGCTTTTTGAACCTGGCGCCCCTGTGCCTGTGTTAACAGAGTGCCAACGCTCCCTGAGTTCCTTACACAGAGCACTATAACACTTCTTTCCCTTTACAACAAAGTACCATCCCTCTTTTGGCCAAAAAACTTTCCAGAATTTCTCTTTTCAGGGTCTAATCTTTGTGTTTCACCTGCTGAGCCTCTCTGTGAGTCAATGCTTCTTCCCATTCAACTTTGACATCCTTCTTTCTGAAGAACAAACACCTTACTATTTGGATTTTGTAGCCTCTTTCATTATTTTTGAGTTTTTCTGCTGATTGGGAGTTTGAAACCAATGCATTTTTGTTCTCTCCTTTTTGACTAAGTGAGAAACTATGGTGAAGGACATTAGAAGCCTACAAATCTCTCCATTTGGTTTTAGTTAAGGTCATTGTTCTTCAACATTTCTTTTGGTGTGAAGTTCTTGATTTTTCTTTGTTCTTTTCTTTTCTTTTGCTTCTCATTTTTTATCTCAACAAGAGGGTGTATTGTTTGTACGAAACTTGCTTGTGTTCATCTGAGTTTCCTTGATCCAAAAGGATAATTGGCAATAAAAGTGTTATTTCAAATTAATCATTATTCACATACAAACAATAAAGAGACATATTCATGATTGATTTTGCATATTAGAATATATTTTCAAAATGTTTTAGCACCACATCGTATTTGATTGAAAGAATTCATTTGAGGACATTCCTTACTAGTGATTGTTAGTGAAAATAACTCTCTCTCCCTCCCTTAAATAGATGTTCATCGAAAAGAAATGAATGCTTATCATATTTGATGCATTTTTTGGAGACTAAGTCATAATTCCATCCGTTTCACTTCCATGCACCCTTTTTGAGTAAAGAATAGTTATAAAATGAACGCTAATTAAAAATTATCTAGAACATTTTCTTTTCTAGGATCCTCCACCAATAGTAGACTAGGACTAGTACTTTGGATTAGGCTGTGAGCATAACTCTCCAAAGTTTCCAAAACAAATATTAGCATCCTGAGTTATGGAGAGTCAAATCCAATTGTTGTATAGGTCTACCTGGGATCCCCCTCAGGGGTTACGCACGAGGTCGCATTCGGGAGAGCTACAAATATTATCCCTCTGTGGTTTAACTGATTGTAGTGGTCAGATCGTATTATGGGGATCGCTTAAAGGTATACCCACAAGGTTGAGTGGAAGCCTTTTAAGTTTATTTCGGGCCAGATACCCTGCCCGTACATTTAGACTGGACTGTCGACTGTTCCCACCCAGGGGCTGACTGCGAATTGGTAACTTTAGTAGCCATAATCTTTAGGGTCTTACACAAGGTGACAGTGAAGGGAAGTCTCACTGTACCTGGAGCAGACATTGGTCAAACTCACTCGGGCTCCTTGGAGGGTAAATCCACAATTACTGTGTTGAAGCTTGCACCAAGGCGTAAGTCCGTTAAGTAGGTCGCCATTGTAACTGTTCCACCATATCCCCACCCCTTCTTGACTTGATCATGCGACGTTGGATTTCATCACCAACTAGTACGGTCATCGAGAGAAGGTCATGTTTTCTTGGTTGCGATTCTTAGATTCTATTAGCACATGCTGTTTATTTTCGGTAGTTGGCCATAGATCTTTTCTGCCAACTCCTTTTCGCCAACATCGACCCTCCACGCCATTCATGGAGGCTACAGGGACTTCCTCCAGAAAATATGGAAGGGAACACCCCGTTACCCCCTCATTCTACAGAGGAATCTCCTCAACAGAGCGAGGTTCAAGACAGTACAACTTCCCAAGAAGAAGTTCCCACTCCCTTAGAGAATTTTCGAATTGTTTCAGAGTCTCTGGAAGCTTTCCGCATTCCAGAGGGATATGAGCGACGTGTTCTCCAACTAAATTCAGTCGGTGAATTCATCGTCGTCAATCCTTCTGACATTCCAACTAGGTCTCATTCAAACCCTTTATCCGATGACCCCTTTTGGACCACAAACATTGTTCAAAGTCCACTGTGCATGGTGCAGGATCTTTATGGAACAGGGATGGGTACTGACACACCTATCACCTACGTCGTACCCTTAAATCATTTTACCGGTACTACCATTTTTTCAGCCACACCGTCCATTGGTCTGAACACATCGTCCATTGGCTCAAGGTCTACCTTTTCTCTCCAGACGACCCATTCTACAATGGTCCCTCACATTTCGACTATTATTGTCAGTAATGCGGTGGTTATCCAAGCTGTAATTGACACACCTGTAACACCTAGACCTTCATCATCACTCCCTTTTGGGTACAGAGAATTGAATTCTTCCACTGCCACTACTACCCAAGTTATGCCGGGATGTTCCATACCTATCCAACAACTCAGAGGGACCAGTCTTGGTGGTCCTAATCCATTTAGCGGTATCGGTCAGTCATTTACATCTGGTTCTCAAATTCCGGGAACTCTACCTCAAGATGGGGGGCATCCTCCCACCGGAGGACAACTTCCATTTGGAGGGAACCCTCATGCTGGGGGACAGCCTCAATCCGAAGCTTAGCATCAACCATATGGACAAAATGTGTCTACCACACCCAATCCGTGGAACATCTCTTTTCCAGGAAATCCACAGTTCTCAGGGGGACACAATCCTCAATCTCTACAACAACCTCCTTATGGACAAATGCCAAATCCATCTTATAATCCTCAAAACCCATCTGATTATCCTCCGCTTGCACATGCTTCTCAAAACACCTCAAATCTTGTGTACCCTGGTCAACACCAACCTTATACAAGAGGGCCCACTAGTTACAATTATCCGCATAACCCAGTGTATGGCCCTACCGGTGTCCCTATGCCACACTAGTATTACCCACATGTTAACCGACAACTACCTTTCCTAGCAACCCTGGACCTTCCAGACTTGTCTCGGTTAACGAATGATCCTATTTTTCATTCTCTGGTTTGGCCAGCTATTCCAGCTAAACTTCCTTCTGATATCGCAAAATTCGACGGAAATTTTGGAGAAGACCCAAACAACCACGTGATGACTTTCCATTTGTGGTGTTCATCCAGCTTCCTCATGGACGATTCTATACGTTTGCGTCCTTTTCAACGAACGCTTATGGGTTCCACAGAAAAATGGTATATTGAATTACCACGTGCTTCTTTTCATGATTTCAACTCTCTCGCCATGTCCTTCCTCACACACTTCCAACTACCCATTCGATACGAGACAGGTACTGAACTATTGACCTCCCTTCGTCAGACAACTTCCTTACATATCTCCGATCATATTCACGAATGGAGACGACGACGAAGGCTAATCAAAGAGGTCATTCCTGACCAATTATTAGTGGAATGGTTCACCAAATCACTGTTACCCCATATCGCTCGTGATGTTTCCATGGGTGGTGTAGTCAGCGAGGAAGAAGCTATTGCCCGATCTCAGTACTTAGATTTAGTTTATTCAAAATATGGTACTCTGTACGAGTTGATACCAAATGTTACCCGTGCCACTAATGATCCATCCAAACCATCGTCTACCTCACATGCGGATGGAGTTATTGGTTCCGTCAAAACCCAATCTACTTCCCATTCGACTGGAACGATCCAGCGGTCTACTCCGACGCCTTCTCCCAGTTCGACTGCACCCTCTTCTACCCCCCCTAAAACTCGGGTCTCTGAGGTAAATGCGGTCCAATCAACCCCTTCACAACAACCTGGGGGCAAGAAGAAAGAAAGAAATAAACCAAAGAAAAACAACAACAATGAACAACCAAAAGATCAACCACAAACCCCTGCTGCCGAGAAACAACCACAATGGAAACCAAAATTTCTGTGTCTCATTTGTGGTGATGATCACTACACCCGAGACTATCAACATCGTGATGAAGTGGCCAATATCTTTAAGGGAAATTCACAACCCGCTGTGCTTACTCAGCCTTTCCCACAACAACAATCTTTGGTTGCTCAAACCCCCACCCCAGGGGGCATTTCCAACCAATCCCATGATGAGGTCTCGACAAGTTCCCACACTTACATGTTTAACATGATTAATCTAACCACTCGCACTGTGACATATGACACGCTGGTTAAACCTGATAAGCCGAAGACTAGTAACGGTTCCTTGCCGGACCCATTACCATATGTCGTTAGTCCTCCGTTTGCTAGCCCTCCATTCGGGCCACTTTAGATTGAGAAACATTCATTTGAATCCATTTTACACCCCCCTAAGAGAAATATCCGGAAGTCTACCTTTAATCCTAGTTCACGAGCTGCCCAAAACTACAACATTGTTGAAGATTTGGCTCAAGCACCGTGTGCTATGTTCGCTTTAGAAGTTCTACAAAACTATCCCAGCCAACGTAGAATGCTCTTAGCTGCCATTGGCACTTTTGATCCTGAGTCATCAAATAACCTCACATTTAATCTGGATGATCATCAACCCCAGCTCTCTCACCAACTAGCCTTTCAGATCGATGTTTTTGTTCACAATCAACAAATCCACCGAACTATATTAGATGAGGGAGCCTCTACTTGTGTCATGTATTTATCTTGTTTGAAAGGATTAAAATCACCTGCCCTTAACAAATCCCCTACGATGTTATGCGCTTTCGATGGGTGAGGTTTTCATCCTCAAAGAATGTTACAATCCTTAGCCATTCAGTTGGGAGGCAAAACTGTTACTGTTGATGTCGAGGTGGTCGATGCCCCCCTCGATTACAACCTACTACTTGGAAGAAGTTGGTTCTATGCTATGACTATCGTCGCCTCGTCGGTGTTTCAATGTGTACAATTCCCCCATCAAGGCAAAATTGTCACTATCGATCAGCTTGATTTCTGTACACCCGATGCTTGCGTCCATGTCACCAACAACATTCCCTTTTTTGGAGACCACCCAGTTACGTATGAAAGTGTTGGTGTTGGCTTATTGAAATATTCTAGCCTTATGGGTACCTTCTCTACACCACTTCCACCCACCACACATCATATTTCCACCATCAATATGATTTTGACTATGCCTTATCAATCTTTGGAATCATTTGATCCTTGGATTATACCTAGTCCTATGGAATTCGATGTGCTCGGTGACACCATGCCACATATCCCAGCCGAGGCCGCATACATAGCTATTCAATCCACCTCTCCCTCTATGGACAACCCACATTTATTGGCACCTGATGCCTACTTGATGCCCTCATTGTTGGATTCCCTATCGTCTGCATTTGATTACATTTCCCAAGTTTTCCCTTCTGACGAATCTATAATGGATATGCTTAGTATTGACAATGTACCTTGGGATGATAACCATCATCGATCCTATTTTCTTCCGCCTCTGGAAGATATCCACCAAGACATACACGATGTCTTCCCTCCTGATGTTACCAATGCTCCGCAATCTCCCATCCTCACACAAGATACTCTTTCTGAGGGGAATATGGGTAACATCTCCACCATGATCGTTATCGATATTTTGATCAAAGAAGGTGTCGTGGAAAAGATTAACCTTGGTGCTAATTGCACACCTGTAGAAGTGGTATCTTACACCACTCTCTTTAAAGAATTCTGTGATGTCTTCGCTTGGAGCTACGAGGAAATGCCAGGAATCGACCCTTTGATCGTCGTGCACGAAATCAAGACTTACCCTGGCACGAAACCTGTTTGACAAAAACTCCGCCCGGTTCATCCCAAGAAAATCACAGCTATAAAGGCATAAGTTGAGAAACTTTTAAAATCTAGATTTATCTATCCCGTCCCTTTGACAAAATGGGTCTCCAACCTTGTTCTGGTTGCCAAAAAACAAGGGACCATCCGTGTTTGTGTTGACTATCGAGGTATCAACAAAGCTTGTCCAAAGGACAACTACCCTATACCCTTCATCGACCAAATCATTGATAATTGTGCTGGGAGCGTAATCTTCTCTTTCATGGATGGCTTCTCCAAGTATAAACAGATTGAAATCTTACCTGCTGATCAACATAAGACAACCGTTATCTTCCCATGGGGAACTTTTGCCTATCAAAAGCTACCTTTTGGTCTCAAAAATGTTGGTGCTACTTTCCAGTGAGCCATGTCATATACTTTCCACGATATCAAGCATATCGCAGAACCTTACCTCAATGACTTACCTACCCACTCATCTAATCGATCTAATCATGTTGATCACTTACGGGCTATTTTTCTTTGATGTCGGTTCTACCATATCTGCTTGAACCCACATAAGTGAATTTTTTCTCTCGAATCCGGTCGACTCCTCGATTTTATTGTCTCTAAAGACGGGATTTGGGTGGATCCCTTAAAGATCAAGGCTATTCTGGCCTTACCCCCACCCACCAATTTAACCCAACTCCAAAGTTTGCAAGGAAAAGAAAACTTCCTTTTCCATTTCATTTGTAACTACGCTGAGATAACTAAAGGATTCATGTGGTTACTGCAGAAAAACACCCCTTTCATCTAGGATGACATCGCTCAACAGTCATTTGATGCTCTTAAGCATGCCTTGACCCACGCACCTTTGTTGCACCCTCCGAAGTATACAAAGGACTACATCCTTTACTTATCCGCCTCCACTTCCACTATTGTGATGGTGTTAGTTCAAGAGGACCCCAACGGTGAGGAACATGTGATCTATTACCTGAGCAAGAGTCTATCTGGACCCGAACTTCGATATTCACATGTAGAGAAACTAGCTCTGGAAGCTGTCATCACTTTCCAAAGATTCCTCCATTACATCTTATTACGCACCACCATGGTGATTGCGGACTCCAACCCCATGTACCACGTCTTGACACGTCAAGTACTTGGGGGAAAATATTCTAAATGGATCTTCATCCTTCAGGAATTCGATCTTGAATTTACAAAGTCCAAAGCCAAAAAGTCCCTAGTGTTTGCAGAGCTCATCTGCGATCTCCCCCATGCTGATGAAGACATCGAACCTAGAAATCCTCTCCCCGATGAAACTCTTTTCCTCATCAGCACCTCTGATCCTTGGTATGGAGACATCCTCCTTTACCTCCAAACCCAACGTTTTCATCCCAACATTTCCCGTGAAGAGTGTCGACGTATTCGCCACCATTCTCGTCGTTATCTTATCGTCAGCAACACCTTATATCGTCATGGTATTGACACTATCCTCCGATGATGTCTGACTCACGCAGAGGCTGAACGCGTTCTAAATGATTGTCACCTTGGAGCCTGTGGAGGTCACCTTTCTGGGATGGCCACAGCCTAAAAAATCCTACGTGCCATCTATTTTTGGCCCTCGATTTTCAAAGATTGCATCGAGGCAGTCAAAAAGTGCCCACCCTGCCAAGTTTTTAACAACAAGGCATGCACCCACCCTACTATGTTGCACCCCATTATTGCCATCGGCCCCTTCGCTAAGTGGGGCATCGATTTCATGCAATGTAATCCTACCTTAGCCGGGGGGCATGGTTATATAATCATCGCCATCGACTACTTTACAAAATGGGTTGAGGCTATGCCTACCTTTTTGAACGATGGTCGTACCGTATCTCTGTTTCTTTTTAACCACATCATAACTTTTTTTGGTTTACCATGCACCATTGTCATTGATCACGGTGCACACTTTAAGAACCAAATGATGAGCGAATTGCATGTCAAATTGGGTTTTCTCCATGAAAACTCATCCCCATACTATCCTCAGGCTAACGAACAAGTTGAGGCCATCAACAAGGTCCTCAAAACCATGATTCAACGCATGGTAGGGGCAAACAAGACATCCTGGCATCTACAACTTTTCTCCTCTCTCTGGGCTTACCGCACTTCCGTGAAAACCGCAACTGGATTTACTCCTTTCCAGTTAGTATATGGCATCGAAGCCATTTTACCAATCGAGTGTGAGATTCCATCTTTGAAACTTAAAGTAGAACTCATACCCCATACTTCTATTGAAGAAGAAAATTTCTTATATCTATCCAAAGTGGACGAAAAATGTCGTGATTTCACTCTCATTAATGAGGCACATCAGAAACAGATAAAAAATCAATACGACAAATCCGTCCATCCTCGGATTTTTGCAGAAGGAAACTTAGTCCTTGTCTATGACCAAGCTCATGACAAATTGGGGATAGGTAAGTTAAAACCTCTGTGGCATGGCCCTTACACTGTGAAGCGTGTTCTACACAGAGGCGCCTACGATTTAGTCGATTATGACGGAACCTCCCTGGGAGAGCCCCAGAACGGGCTTTACCTTAAAAAGTACAATGCCTAGATCACCCAGCATGTGTACTTTGTACATTATTGTATTTTAGTTTGGTGTGGCTGTTTCTTTTGCGTGCTCGAGTCTTTATCCTTTCCACTCATGATTGTGCCTTGTGTTTTCATGCGCAGATGACGTCTTTCTTTCCTATCTTTGTCGGGTTTGCGGAGGGCTCTAGTCGACACACCCGAAACATTGCTTCAGCAACATGGGTCATTTACCAATTTGACGAGGTGGTGAGTTCAGGAGGTATTTTCTTAGGACCAGCGACTAATAACATGGTAGAATATCATGTGGTCATCAGACTCTTGACCCAGGCCTCCTCCCTAGGCATCTCTCGTATCATTGTTTACTTAGACTCCCAACTCATGGTCTATCAACTCAATCGTATCTACGCTATTCGTAATCCTATCCTGCTACGTCTCCATCTACAAGTTCGTCATCTCGAACGAATGTTTAATTACATTGAATACAAACATATTCCAAGAGAACTTAACAGTGTGTCGGATTCGTTAGATAATTACATCATGGATCGGTATCTCTCCCATATATAAGATTTCATAAAGGAAAGCAAAATTGTACATCACATGTAAATTAAAACACATTACATTAAAGGCATCATCATGTACAAATCATTTGGCACTGTAAAAACTCAGAACTGCATATATATATATATATATACATAGCCTGACTGAAAATGTTTTGATTACATCAAAAAAGTATTTAGAAGAGCAAAATGTTGGGTCTTTACACCCATACAACATCGCCTGACAAGGCATACAAAAATACAATCACTAGAGAGACTCTAATCTCCCTGCACTACATTGTGTTGAGAGTAACATATCATTGCACACACTACGCATCTCAGTAGAGAATTGACATTCTCTGGCACTCCCACAGTGAGCCTCTGCAGATGTAAAGGTACTTCTCCCCTCCGTAGAAGAGGAATGCCCATCGTGAGGCCTTGAAGGTTTCTTTCAACCTCCCAGAGACCTATCACTGGTGCCCCCGGATCTGCTGCAACTGGAGCACCCCCATGATGTCCTGGTATCGGTATCTCAGCCAGGCACACTACTCCCTTGTCTGCATGTTGAAAAAAATACATCCATTAGAAACTCTTCTACATACCCCAAAAAATATATACATCAAAAAACTTAAAAACAAAAACTAGACAAGGTGTTGCTCAATCCCTTACCTGACGCATCCCAATATTCCCCCGTGGGTAGAATCAAATCCATGCTCCTGTGGAAATCCACCTCAGCATACGGGAAGTCTTCTACCCAGAGATACTGCCATCTCAACCAAGCGAAGAAGTCACCGGTGAAACAGAACTCTGACTTCGCTACTAGCCTCGGAGATAGACTAGTCCACCTCTCCATCCATGGTTCTTCCACTGGTCGCACTGCCAGTGCTATATGAGGTTGCATCTGTGGGATGCGCTCTAAGAAAAATGAAACCAAGAAAGAGTCGTATTCGAACTGTTTCTGTCCCATCCGACACTACGAAACTTGTTCCTTCACATTCCGAAGGAACCCTGCACTCCAGTTAAACAGTGTTGGCTCCAAACACTGTACACCATAAGCTACCTACGATCTCGACGCCAGATGTGCGCTAGTACTTTCTGTCATGATCGTGATGGAAAAAAAAATGGACTGGAGGGATAACTCTCAGATATCCTTGATAGGGATTCTACCCCCCACCAATCTTGCTCCTGGGACATAATGACGTGCCAGATACACACCCACTTTCTCAGGAAGCACCCTCTGCCTGGAAAAATATATAGGAACCCCTCTTTTCGAGAGGCCAGTCAAGAAATATACGTCTTCCAACTCGATGGTTAGAAGTTGCGTTCTGATCCAGAACCCTTGCTCCGCGACATCCCATAAGCTAATTGTGTGCTCGAGCAATAAAATCTCCTTCTTCATTTTTTGCAATTTGAAGAATTTCAGTAAGCCACAAGCTCTCAATGCGACCTACGTGCGAGGACTCTTCAAGGCAGCCAAGTCATCGATCTCATGCTCTCTTTCTTTCCACTCGATCATGGTCACCGAAACCACCTACAAACAAAAAAAATAAAGAATTTCATTATTTCAATATTTCAATATTTTGGCAATTTCTTAAGCAATTTAAAAACATGAAATATAATGCCCACATTGTTTAAAAAGACCACGCCCTCTTTTATAATCATCATGCCCTCTCTTTTCCATTCAATATCCATCACACAACAATAAAACGTTTTTAAATGAAAATGATTTCCATTATGGCTGTGTGGGCATATGTGAGAATTTCTTATGGGTTCTTTGACAAAAACAATCCATCCACCCAAGTGTCAAGGTGTTGACATGTTGGCTATCACTTTTTAAACACGTTTTTGCAAAAGAATGTCTAATTCCCATCATTTTTAAGAGAGGTCGATTTGATCTTTTTGGGGCGACTTAGGGATTCATTTTTTAAATTAAATGCTGTTATGAAAATGAATATTAAACCATGTGATTGAAAGAAGGGGATATGAAGATATACCTGGTCCAAACGGCGAGAGAAACGGTCAACCGTAGCTCCGGTATCAAGGGAAACAAGATCCACCTCCAAAGTGAGAATCTCCACTGCTACAAATCCTTGTGCAAAATGAAATGGTAAATGGAATTTGCATTGTATTACTATTTATAAATTTCCATTTTTTATAAGGTATAGTTATTTGTGGGTTTCTCTAAAAATATAATGGCTTCACTAAACCTATGGATTGCAGTTTTGACATCGAAGGTTTCCTAGTAGTTTTGATCGATTATTTACCTTGTCGCACTCATGAGCATAGTATTAGTTCATTCTCAAGCTCGAAAATATGAGAATGCACCGGGTAGACTTTTATCTCTTTTTCGGACCCGCATGGACACATGAAAAAGGAACCCCCCTAGAGTCATCTTTAAACTCTTTTCAGACTCTCTAAATATGAAAATATTGTCGAGTGATCTTGCTTCCTTTCACGCTCGTTAAAAGGTTTGAAAGGGCGTCTTTCGAGCGATAGTTTATCTCTTTTTCGGTCTCGTCAGACTACCATACAAAAAAGGAACTGAGAGAGTTCTGTTTTCAGTGTTTTTCCAGACTCTATAATCATGAAAAACCTTCGATTTTTCTGTCTTTGGACTCACTAAAACAAACATCGACAAGCCCATACGGGATCGAACCCTTACTTCTTCCGGTTCGTTAAAAAAAAGAAGAGGAACTTACCGAAGGTGATTTATATCGAGCATGTGTTACCCTCCTCGAGATCATTAAGTTAAAAAGAGGTACTCGTCTATCTGGATGGGGGAAAATTTGAAAGAAGCAAGCCAAGCAGTCTCTTGAGAACATTACCAAGTAATTCTTAGAGTCACCCTTGAACACGACACTTT
>JZKD02S1646825.1:401510-419820 GCA_000966675.3 Picea glauca | reverse complement strand
CTATCTGGATGGGGGAAAATTTGAAAGAAGCAAGCCAAGCAGTCTCTTGAGAACATTACCAAGTAATTCTTAGAGTCACCCTTGAACACGACACTTTGTCATTTGCACGCATTATCATCCGTTGAACCTCTGCACTGAGCCAATCCTTTGAGTTTCTTTCACTCCTTTGGGTCACCTGACGTAAGTCACAACATCCACTACATCATCAAGTTTTGGTCCATGTCATGTTTCTGATGTTGTGCCTTAGTGCTCAAGGGAAGTATCCGCCTCTAGAGTCAGCCATCACAAATATCTTGTCTCAAAACCCATGTCAGTCCATGTTATTTTGATATACCAATTACATCTCTATGTCCATTTCGTGTCGTTTATGGGGGATACATCAAGGCCTTCCCTCGACGAATCTATTCCTGTCGACTTCAATACATTATCCAGGAATCAGGATTAGAAACCAGTTAGTACTTTGGGACCTGCATGCTTCAATGGAAGGCCTCCTCACATTCGATAGTAGGTTTACATCATTGACCTCTGATCGAATGATTCCACGGATTTTCGAATCCAACTCATCCATTCACATTCGTTGGAATGTACTACGGTACCTTGGGAATCATTTACATTAATGGTGATCTCCCTCGCACTTGTTAACGGTATACACTATTGACCGGTAATCAAGTGGTTTATGCCATGTTCGACATCAGGACATCTATTCACATGGTTAGATTTGTACCACATTGGGATTGGTAAGAAGACCCTGGGTTGAGTGATCACTTTGATATATGCTTTGCCCAGGTTGCGAAGGAATTTCTCTTGGACAAATGATACATCCACTATCACATAGATCCACTTTGTATTGGTCGTGGATATGTCTTGTCATCTCGTAGATCCACTGTGTATTCTTCATGGCTACAATCAATCTAGGTCATCAGAGTATAGATCCACATTGTATCTTCGGTGGCTATACGTTTTCATCAATACAATTATGGATCCGCAATGTATTTTATGGCGGCCATATCTTGCAAGTCTTGATCACCCAAGCATAGGTATGGTTTCCTTGGGTTTTGAAACATGTCGTGATATTTGTTGGATGTTTGTGTGAAGCTTCCGTCAGGTTCTCTGAGTCTATACCCTTGCTTGAAAGTCTACAAAGAATTTCAGTTATCAGTTCTCATCTTCTAACTTCATACTTTGGGGGCCAATTTATTACACATCAATATTACTCGATTTGATAAGTGTCGCATGTTCCTCTCAACTGTCGTAAGCATCACATGTTCTTCGCAACTGTCGCAAGTGTCGCATGTTGTTCACAAGTGTCGCAAATTTCAAACAAAGCATACTGCCATGATGACGACACCAAGGAGACACTTAGAATACCTCAGACACCTGATTTGGAGGAAGAAGGATGGTTAACTGAAGTCAAGAATCTCTTGCCACCTGAAAGGGGCTCTTAAACTAGGGTTTTGAAGGAGAGCGCTCCTCTATATCAACCTTAGGAGCGTTGGCACTCCCCTATAAGGTCTTAGGGAGTGTTATAGCACCAAACTACCCCTCTAAAGGAGCACTACCCATCTTTAGAGCACTGGCGCTCCCCTTGAGCCTCTTAGGGAGCGCTATAGCGCCCTGATGCCCCTTTTGAGGGAGCGTTATCTAATCTAGGCAGTAGTTGGTCTCTTGAAGAGAATAAGGGGAGGATCTTTCAAGTTTGGAAAGCAGTTGCATTTGAATTTCTGGTTCAATCAGAAGATCCCTGGTCTAAGGAGGGAATTCATCAACCTACCCTAAAGATACCTCAAGAGGTTAAACGTCTCTTAACCTATATAAGAAGGCTCTATCATGGTGGAAAGGGGGAAGAATTACAAGCATGAAACCCATGATCTCATAGGAAACACATGGTGAACTGGAGGAGAGTAATCAGTGAAGCTGCTATCATCCAGGTTGTGGATCTTTTGAGCAAGGGTTGGACAAAGGGGACTTGACGAAGCTATCACATTCACATCTACAGTTGTAAGCTACTTTTTTCACTGTTCTCATTAATATGACACACTTGGCCTATTTCTTTCTAGTTTGTGTTTAATCGTACATGAAATTATCGTTGATAGATAGATCTAGTTTAGAGATAATATCAATAGAGTAGGAAGTGGTTGTACTATTGTTTGTCTACAGGTCTCATCGAGTAGTGTAAGGTTGGAGCTCAACTCGGAGCGTGCAGGGACAAACATCGGTAAAAAGGTACTTTTGTTCTCCTTCCTCCTCATGCATTAGTTTGTATAGATCTGAAAGGAATTCAGTGTCCATGTTAAGAATCTTTTGTCTTAAGAGTTAAGAGTCTAGCTCTCAAGAGGAGATCTACCTATCCGCAGGGAGATTTTCCTTCAACAGTGGCGGTCACCTATATGGGTTGGAGACAACCTAGAAGATTCTTTGTGCTAGAAAATTTTGTCCCTCGTTAATCAAATATTTTGTAGAGGCAGTCAAGAAGTGTCACCTATGCCAGATATTCTCTCAGAAGATGGGGGCATACGTTTCTCCCATGTTTCTAGTTATTGTTGTTGGTACCTTCACCAAGTGGGGGATTGATTTTACTACATGCCACATGGTTTCATCCAGGGGGAATTGTTATATCATCATAGTAGTAGACTACTTTACTAAGTGGGTCAAGGCTATGTCGACATTCAAAAACGATGGGGAAATGACTACACTTTTAGTTTTTAACTAGATTGTATCCAAGTTCGGTATTCCAAAGGAAATTTTCATAGATCATGAAAGTTACTTCCAAAACAATATGATGTCTGAGTTAACATCAAAACCAGGGTTTAAGAAGGAATATTCGTCACCTTACTACCCAAAAAAGAATGGTTAAGTGTAGGATGTTTATAAGTCTCTCAAGACTAATATTCAATGGATGATCAATTCGGCCAAGTCAAATTAGTATTTGATGTTTTACTCGACACTTTGGGCTTATCAAACCTCAGTCAAGATTGCTGCCAAATTTTCTCCTTTCCAACTCATTTACGGGATGGAGGTAGTCATTCCCATAGAGTGCCAAATCCCTTCTCTTAATTTGGTAGTGGAACTACTGCCCGACACTACTGCACTTGAAGAGTGTATTTTATATCTCGATCAACTCGATGAGAAGCTTCGAGATGTAGCCTTGGCCAATGAGGCTCACAAACAACATGTCAAGTTTCAGTATGATCAGTTTGTCCTCCCTCGAGTTTTATTTGAAGGTGATCTTGTTCTGTTCTATGACCAAGATAAACATCCTTTGGGGGCAGGGAAGTTCAAACCCATGTGGTTCAGACCGTTCATTGTTAAGAAATTTTTAGAAAAGGGTGCATATCAATTGGTTTATTTTGAGGGTAAAACTTTATCGAAGCCTAGAAATGGGATCTACCTTAAGAAGTATTACATTTAGATCGGTCACCTAAGTGTGACTTCTTGTATATAATGTATATCTTTATTTATATAGTCTTTTCATTTTTTTTATGGACGTGTAGTTTATTGTGTTTCTTTTCACTATGGTAGATGTCAAGTGAATCTGAGGTCTATGTTGGGTTCGTAGATGGTGCTATCCAACACACTGAGAGGCTTGCTTCCACAGCTTGGGTGATATTTACACCTTTTGGTTAGTTGATGTCTTCTGGAGGTATTTTTCTGGGTGAAGCAACCAATAATGTTGTTTAGTACAGTGTCGTAATAGAATTACTACGTGATGCCTTGTCACATGGTATTTCTCACCTTCGGGTTTATCTACATGCTCAACTAGTCGTGTCTTATTTAAATGGAGTACACTATGTCTACAATCCCACCCTTCACCAACGATTCCTTAGGGCACGTCTCTTATAACAATATTTTTATTATATTACTTACATTCATGTTCCTAGGAGATCTAATCAACTAACTGATGCATTTTCTAATCAAGTATTAGATTGGCATATTTCTCACACATAAAAGTAAAAGCACACACATACATGCACATGTAAATAAATTTGTACAAAATTTTTATCCATAAGGAAAAAATATGTATATATATAATAGTGTTTCCAAACAATAATGTCATAAGTACAAAACTGGGCCATAAAGCCTCAAATAGATCTAGTATACATTGCAGGGATCAAGCCCTTACTATATAATAGAGTACAAAAAGGTTCCTTCCGCACATATGTGGTCCAGTACTAACTACGGCCTAGGCCTGTTGGCCCTAGTATAATGAAATACGACGTTCACAAGATGCTAGGACAACTGAACACAAGTCTCGGGTACCCCTACAACATGTGGTTGCATGGCCAGGGGAAGGTCCACTATCTCTACCTTCGACACTGTACAAGTGAGAGCTATTAGGTTCCTCACTACTCATCGCAATACTCTCTCAACCTCTTCGAATGGTAGTCTCCTACAACTACTGGTCCTCCAGCTATTGCTAGTTTGACATCTGCTTGAGGATGATGCCTAGTCCTTGTGAAGTCAACTAGTCATACAAGTTCTACATCTGTATATGAAAGATCATTGAGTTAGTACTTTGACATTACCATAAAAAGGATAACATTTAAAAATTAAAAAATAAATAACTTTAGAATGTGGTTACCCATCTTTTTTGAGTCCTCGCTAGGGGGCATAGGCATATTAGGATCCCTCAGGAAACTGATCCCTGCATAGGGGTAGTCCTCGATCACAAGAATTTGATGGACCCACCAATCAAAAAAAATTTCGTCAAAGGCCTCATGTAATCTCCCCGCACACTGTCGAGGTAACAAAGCTTCTCACCTAGATAATTCCGAAAAGGAGGAAATATGGCCTCGTACTGTCTCCCTAGGTCTAAGGCTTGACACTCTCTTGAAAAATAAAGTGGACAACAAGATATCGAACCCAAAGTTCTTGTTTGTTCTTCTTCAGTAGTCAGTCAATTGTTTTTTCATATATATATGTGAGCATTTTAGTGCTCTAGTAAAAAATGGTGGAGTCTAGACACTGAGTTTTAAAATGCATCTATGCACGTGAATCTTAATGAAGTGATGCATATCTCGTGATCCATCCAATAATGTAAATTACTATCATAATATTGAGGCTTGTGATCTTATAAATTGGCACCAGAGATCCTACTTTCTCAGTGCCATCTCACAATACATCCCAATGTAATCTTCTATGTTGTGTGGTCCTGGAGGAAAGGTCCTCAAGTTGACCGGTTCCCCCCTCTTGGAGAGGCCGGTCAAAAAGTAGATATCCTCCATCACCGGAGTCAATGATTGGCCCTCTAGCATGAAGGCCTCTATATTTGGATGCCAATACTCTATCAGATGGTTCATTATCATGGGTTGTGCCCTCATGAATGGACATTGAAATAATTTCCACATACCACACTGCTTAAGCATGGAAATGGCCCCTGGATCCTCCTCTACCAAGACATCTAACTCCTCATGTTCTCTCTCTCACCAATGAATATACATCATGTTTCAAAACAATTGGTGAGATTAGTCCCTATTTCATTTTTCTGAAAAATTAAAGAGATGTACGTGGATTTTCTTTAAGACAGTTGTGTCTATACATAGGGCAAGTATTACTTTTCCCACATACATAAGCGTGATGAGTGTGGATATCCCGTGTACACGCAGGCCCAATTTTTTTACTAGAGTGCACACCCTCTAAACAATAAAATAAGAAATAAATAAAGAATGAAAAGGATGAGAGAGGTCATGTATACTTACTTGGTTCAGGTTTGAAGATATTTCATCCATCGTATCTCCTCGAATTCGTGTTTCAAAGAAGAGATTTTTTTGGCTTTTTGGTTATTTCCCAATTTGCAATGGTTAAAATGAGTTGTCCACCTCTATATTTAGACTTTTTTGGCTCTTTTTGCCCCACTTGGGTCCTCTTCTTCCCTATTCTTGGCCCAGTGGGTACTTTAGTTTATTTTTGAGAGATCTTTGGGTCATTTTAATGAACTTGTTCTTTTGGTTTGGTGTTTCTATGAGACGGGTTACACTCACATCATGCCATGGTAAATTTGTTTTTCAACATTTTCATATAGGTTAGGTTCTCATCACCTTGCATATTGCATATTGTTCACTTTTTTCACTTTTCCATAGGATCGATCCCACCGAAGTGCGACATGGAACCTTCTATGCTACTTTAGAACTGTCGTAATTAGATGGTAGAGCCTTCCTCCACATGGATGCCATAGGTAGATCCTTTCCTACATTTTGGCATCCATGCTGTGAGTTTTTTCCATAGGCTTGGGAGTCCTTTTAGTCCCGCTATGATTGTATATCAAAGCCCCATTCTTCTTCATATTTTCTGGCTCATACCTTAGGATCTCCCTATGAGCATGGTTTGTTGTCTTTCAAGCTCGCTTAAACTTTGAAAGCAACATCTAGCGAGAGATTATTTATTATTTTTGGTCTCATTTGGATTACTTAAGAAAAGAAGCTCCCTAGAGTCTTCTTTAATCCCTTTTCAGACTCTCTAAAATTCAAAAGATTTTCGAGCGATATTGTTTCCCTTCACGTTCGTCAAACTAAAATTTGAAGGCACATTTGTCCGATGGTAGTTTACCCCTTTTCAATCCGGACAGTTAATTTATGAGTAAAGGTATTCCATAGGAGCTTTGATTCACTAGGAGAGTATTCTATGGCGTAAGTTTAACCCTTTTTGGGCCCGAGGGACTAAATTTTTGAAAAAGGGCCAATCTCCTTGGTTTTGGTTTATCTCTTTTTTCTGGCCTTGGATATTATCTACGAAAAAGGAACCCCCTCAGAGTCCATAGTTAATCTCTTTTTAGACTCCCTAAATATGAAAATATCGTCGAGTGACCTTTTTCCTTTCACACTCATTGATTGGTATAGAAGGAATATCTATTTGGCATAAGTTTAACCCTTTTCCAACCAATAGATTATCCAAGAAAAAGGTATGCCTCGGGAGACATGTCTCACTAGGAGATTTATCCTAAGTTATATTTATACTTTTTCAAGCTAAGGAGACTAAATTTAGAAAAAGGTTGTGAGTCCATAGTTAAACTCTTTTCAGACTCCTTAAAATTGAAAATATGGCCAATTGATCTTGTCTCTGTCACACTCGTTAAAATGGTTTTGAAGAGACGTCCTTTTGGTATAAGTTTAACCATTTTTTGAACCGACTAGAATAATTACGAAAAATGCACACCCTAGAGTCCTATTTTAGTGTTTTTCGGACTCTCTAAACGTGAAAAACCATCGAGCTTACCTTCTCTTGGCTCCTAAAAAATCACATAGAAGGAGTATTGTTGTGTCATACTTAATTGCATCACATGTCTCATCCTTGCATCTTTGGCCTAATGTCGACTTCATGTTTCTATTAAATGAACCTTCAAAGCATTCCTTAAATGCAAGCCTTGTAGCACTTTTTCCCTCGTGATCTGACATCTTAACCCATGGAGGAATTTTCCTAAGTTTCATTATCCTACACATGTCTCCTCGCACTAATAATCAATATGTTCCATGGGCTTGGAACTAGTTTTATTTCCCGCAACACTCGTTCCTCCTTTGTAATGTAACATTCTTTTATTCTTTTTCAAGCTCGTTAAAAATTTGAAAAAGACAAAAAAATACAATATTTCAAAAAGAGAGGACAATATATACATTCTCTTTTATCGACAACAAGATAGTTTCTCTTGGACAAAGAACATCCTTTTGTTTTTTCACCAAGTATTGGGATCTAGTATGACCTTAGGAAGATGTTCTCATTACATAGAGGTGTGTCCTCCTCCATTTGGTTACTCTTCCAAACAGATGGAGAGTTTTTGGTGCCTGCTATATCATAGACTTATGTCAATAATATGTTTCCCGAGTTTCATCATTTGGCTGTTATTTTTACCAAGGGAATTTTATCCAACCTGAGTCGGCCATTCTATAGTTGATATCTTGACTGTCATGAGTCGGACATCCCGAGATTCCAGTCAAGTTTGGATTCAAAATCAATGAATTTATGTGCCCGATGATCAAGATCCTCCAGTATTTCCCCGATGACATGTCGAATACCTCAGGGTAGTGAGTCTTACACTCATATTATACTCCTACCTGATTTTTGAAGATCTTGAAGTTGTTGCTCAAGCTATTAAGTCCTCATCTCTAGTCACAGGATTCAATACTTCTTAAATATGCATACCATATTGTACTTGTATATCTTCAGATGATCTTGAGATGTATATCCACTATGTATTTTTCGTGGCTACACTTTATACAGACATTCATATTTTTTCTTGTAGTCATGTATGACATGGATCTGCAGTGTAATTGATTGGAAACCATTCTTAGTTCATCCTGAGCATGGGTATGCCCGCCTCAGAGAAATTATCATTATTTTGTAGATGACGTGCTCACGAACACTCATCTTGGGCTCACTCAACTCCGTGCCTTCTCACTGTGTAAAGATATTGTAATGTATTTCGGCCATAAATTTCTCTTTTGATATCACACATTAGGGGGCATCTGTTATAGTCCAAAATGACATATATGTGCATATAATACATTGGCCCATCCATTTGCATACTTTGCCAAAAATACTGCTAAGACTTTCTTCTAAAAAACTTGTTAGCACAAGATTGGTTAAGGTGCCAAGTGTCAAGAACAAGAATTCAAAATACTCTCACAAGGTTCCAAGCATCAAAAGAATCCATGGATTTATGCTACTGAATTACACGCAGACACACAGGCGAGCACTACCGAAATTCTGGTAGAGGCTGAATTGTGCAGAGTTATTCTGCCAGTTTTGAGTCACTAATTTAAAGCTTGGATTGTGAACAATTGAGAAGGTATTTTTGAAAATTGGAGGAGATTTTTGTTTATAACATTCAAAATAACAAAAACCTCTCTTAGTTTTTCAAAATGTGTTATGGTTTGAGAAGTATTAGACATATAATTGGCACTACCAATTATTTTACAGCGACGCTACCTAATTTTCTGTAGTGGTCACAGTTTTGATGTTCTCCTTGTTGGGAGGTTGCCACTTGCCAAGGAGGATTTGAATGGATACTCAAGGATCAGTTAGATGTCAAGGGAAACCTGCACCTAATATTTATCTCTACCAAGGCCTCATGCAATGAGGTGGAGACATTTTATTAACGAGTTCCAACAAATTCCTGAAAATTAACAGTTTGTTGGATTTTGTCTCTTTGATTGTTGCCACCTATCTCCAAGGTTTAGAATCCAATGGAGGAGATGGGATTCAACCTCCTAAGGTCATGAGGATGTTATTTTCTATTTAAGGAAGAAAATATATCTTGGAGAAGAGGATTCATGAGCCAAGGGAGGCCGAGAAGCTCTGTTTTTGTACTTTGACAGATTAATTTGAAGATAGCCTATCTTATCATTTTTTGTATTAAGAATTCATTTGCAAAAGGAAGTTATGTTTAGCTATGTTTTTTCTTTGTTTTGAATCTTAAGATTTGTTCTTCTTCAACAAAAAGTGTGAGAGGGTTGCTTAGGAGGATCCTTTGATATCTTCTACCTTGTGTGTTGCTAAATTTCTTTTGAAAAGGAACTTTAGATTATGATTCTTCTTCTATTGTATCAATAGTATTCTTGAAAAGGATTTTCACATCTTTCTGTTTGCAGTTCTATGTTTTCTCATAAAATTCTTCCACTTGAAAGCCTTGAATTGCTAAGCATTGCTTTTGGATGATCTATTTTTCTACATATGGAAGATGATTTGCAACGATAAATTCATATGATTTGTCAAGTCAAGAAGATATCTTCAACCCTACCTCTCTCATAATTTCAAAATAAACTTTATTTTCGTATTTCATGATGTGTAAGGCTTAACCCTATGCATTCATGGGGTGACTCCTTGTGCTAAAAAAAACACTTTTTGGATAGTGTACGTGCCCTACTGCACTAATAGCCCACGTACACATGCATGTTGCATACTACTTAGTCTGTGTAAACACCCATGCTGGAGGGTTTCCTAACTATTTTACCCCTTGTAGCCCATCCCCAAACCAAATAACCATATTTTTCTCATACAAAAAGAGGTCCTGGGGAGTCATTTATGAACATGAGCAAGAGAATAAGAAAACTATGCCAAAATCCCTTCCCTTTCTTAGCCCAAGATTTGCATCTCATTCTGCGTTTTAGCCTCAATCTTCCCCTCTAGGCTTTCTCCTTATGCAACCCTTACTCCTTCCCTTGGTGATATGTTGGTTGCGAGAAGCTAATGTGGGATTGATGCACTTGGAACCATGACACAGGAGCCCAGAATTGGTTCGTGGATCAGTTGCCAGCAAAGGTTGTAATCCTTTGTATCTTGAAATTGAATAAAAGAGTTTATCCTTGTCCCAAAACCCTATGTTTCCATGTTTTTGTTAATTTGAGAATTTATATCTATGTTTAGACCTTTAAATTGATGATTAGAAATTGTATGTGTTGTTGTATTGTATTCCTAACCCCTTTCATGTCATCTTTGGGAGGAGATCTATGATCTAGGAGGCAGAAACAAGAGAAAGAGGTCTACACCAACTGAAAGGATTGAAGGTGCACTCATTAACTCTCTCTTTCTTTTCTTTTTCATCACTTAGTTTAGATGGTTTTGGGGTATATTAAGGGTAGATTAGCCTTTTAATAGATTTATCACTCTGCCTATTTCTTAGAACTAGTTTAGGGGGATTTTCCTCGTAGCAATTTGGAAGGTATTGATTTCCTTGAAAGTTTCTCACCGGTTGTTAAAAGATTGTTTCTATTCATGTTGTGTTAGCACTAGTTGTGTTACTTGATCTTGAGTTAGTACACATATATGTTAAAATTGTTTTACATGGATTTTTTTTTGGAAAAAGTGATGTACATGAAACAACCAGAAAGGTTAGTTCAGAATCACAACAAAAGATTTGTTTGCAAACTTATGAATCATCGTATGGCCCGAAACATGCCAGGAAAATGGTACAAGATGTTTGATTCCTTCATGGTGAGACAAAGTTTACAACAAGTGAGTATAACCATAGTGTTTATGGTATATTTATTATCTTGGTGTTAAATGTTATGCTTGTTGCAAGCATTGCAAGCATGTTTGAGATCAAAAGTTTGTCTCAGTTGGTTAGGACATTTGAGATGAAGGATCTAGAAGTAGAAAAAAAAATCTTGGGCATGGAAATACACAGAGACAGGAAGGATGGTAATCTTGGTTATCACAACAGAAGTATGTGGTGAAGATACTCAGGAAATTCGATATGAATAATGTGAAATCGGTAAAATCACTTTGGATTTCCATTGTGAGTTTTTCTTCAAGTTGATGTCCTAACTAATGAAGAATAAAAGGTTTATATGTCTCAAGTATCGTATGTTAGTAGGAATTTTGATGATTGCGACGGGAAATGGTTAGTATTTCACTTGTAGTTGGTTTTTTCAGTAGACAGATGGAAAAACCAGGTAAAGAGCATGGAAATGGGTTCTTCAATATCTTAGAAGCACAACAATATAAGTATCACCTACATTGGTTTCAGTGATTTAGTCTGTGGTTATGATTCAGGAGATTTGGACAAGAGGAGACCTACCTCAAGTTGTCTTCCAAGAATGCAAGGATTTATTGGGTAAGTTTGGACATGTATAGGATGAGGTGTTCTGTGGTGGTCAAAGTGTTGTGCATTTGACTAACATTCCAATGTATCAAAATGGACAAGTGCATCGGTTTATAAGACATGTTACTGATGGAGGCAGAATGGTCCATATTGGAGCGAATCGTGAAGACATATTCATGTAATAATATTGTTAGAGAAGCTGCAAATATGTGATGGTGTTTGGATTCTTGTGGCTTGCAAGAAAGGTGATGAATACATTTGGGCATGATATATCAGGCAAATTGTTTTCAAGGTAGAGATTGTTGAAAACGTGCCAACTAATTTCCCATGCGGATGCATGCGCACAACATTGACTTAAAATGAAATGTGCATGCATGCACACTACAATGAACATTTTATGTAACTGGTGGATCATATTGATTGTAATCATTTTGTCTAACTGTTTGATAGATGCTATATATATGAGCATATGCATAGAGGTGAAGTGAGCAATGAGAAATGTAGTGTATCATAGTGTGTTTGAAGAGAGGAGAGGATGGTTGTATACATGTGATTGGATATTTTAATTCTCCCTTGAATACTAAAAATATTGATTATCATTGCCCCGTGATTTTTCCCATATTATGTTTCTTCTATGTAAATCACTGTGTCAGTTGTGTGATTTTTCTTGTGTTTGGTTAGCTCTTGGTTTTATTTGTTTTTCCATTAATATGTGTCTATGTTTATGCTTTTGGTGCCCAACATAGAGGATATTGAGAAACTTGGGAAGTTTTCCAAATCTAGTCATCTAGTCTTCAATGTGAAAGAAAAAGTGGATAGACTTTGTGGATAGACTTTTATTTTTAGAATAGAGAAAGTAGTTGTATTAGTTTTAGTGGAAAAGATTTGGTTAATTATTACAAATGTATTAGCAGTATTCTTGTATGTGAAATAAATGATGATGAATCTCCAAAATCAGATTATGATGAAATGAAATGTTTTGTAATATTGACTTAGATACATTCAATATCTAGACTATTTTCCTAGAGAACTGACGAGCACCATGGTCGTGTACGTAGGTATCTCGATAGATGGGACTATGTCTGTAGAATGGCTAGTAGTTCAGTCGTTACAAATAGGAAATTGATTTAGTGGTATGAAGCAATTATATTTCCAAAGTTAGAACATATCAAGTGCAGGTTAAAATCTCAGCATGAATGGTTGTCCAATTAGATTAACAATTGTGGATCTCGAGAATGATTCCTCATTAGTTTTTGAGACATGCATGTGGATTGTAGTCTACTAGTGAGGTACAAGACATGCATATAGATTGTTGTCCAGTAATTGACTTTGAGAGATTCATGATTCGAGAGTTCAAGGAGGTGGAAATCGAAAACTCGATAATTCAACTCAGGAGCTACACCTTTACTAGGGTTACAAAACAACTCGATGGAGTTCATAGTCTACAAGATTTGTCCGTAAAGATCTTACCTAACTGACAGGGATCAAGACAAGTACTCATCAAGGGAGGGTGTTGAAGTGATTAACTCCTACTTGTCATATTGTTAATGTGAGATTATTCATAATGTATATCTAGTTGGTTGTGAAAGATATTCTCCAAATTAGTCTCCTTGAATGGCTGAGATATTTTCTCAACTGATTTGTTAGTATGATTAAGATAATCAATATGATAGATAAATATGCAATATTGTGTGATGATAAAATAAGAATACTCAAAACAGTTTGTTTATATATATAAATGATGTGTATATATCTACATCCAAATCTAATTAAATTTATTACTTAGATAGACATCCGTCCTACTCGAATCAAATGGATTAATCAATTTTTTTATTACAAATTTTAATTTTTTTGGTGAGGAATTAAAAATATTGGCATATTCTAGTTGTAATCTCCAAATCTATGAATGAGATTTAATGCTGAATGCCACGTTTAGCTGACATTTCAATTAACGCACGAGTTGTAATACTACAACAATAGTCGAGGGATTCGTAAACTGTAATAAATGTTGAAGGAATATCAGTTTGTTTGTTGTAACCAGAAAATCTTGCAAAGGTTTGTTGTTTCGTATGATACCCAAAGATGGTAATTGATCCTTCTATGTATCTTGTAGTTTTCCTCCCTGCAAGAACAACCATCAGTGTCGTTTTTGGGGGGCCGCTTTCAGCGACTAATGCTGTAGGTACTCCCGGCCTCAATGATCCGCTGCTCCACGCAGTAGATGAACTCCTTATTTCATTTCTTACATCATTCTTAACTATACGAATTAATATAGTAAGCATGTTCTTCGTCATAAACACAATGACACCTACCCGGTTGACTACGATAATGGGAAAACAGTAGAAAAATACATAATCTCATGGTTTTGACTTCGTTATAAAAAAGACAAGTGGATGTGGCATGGTTTTGACTTCGTTATAAAAAAGACAAGTGGATGTGGTGCTATCCCAAAGAAAAATCGAAAGGGATCAAGAGATATTTAATACAAAATTCTAGTTATAGGTAATAGCTCAGGTCAAATAGTGACGTCAATGAGCTATACCCATTTTCAAGTTTGAAGGGAAATAAAACCAAGCTTTTAGTACAAAAGAAAATGAAATACAGCAGGAGGAAAAACATTTAGAAATACAGCAGGAGGAAAAACATTTAAAAAAACAACACTAAAAACATGAGGAAAAACATGAACGCATGACCTTCAGCTATGGCCAATGCAATCATAAAAGGGGCGGGCTAGCAAGCTTGGCGAATGACTGCTCAACGAACATGTATGAATTATATAAAAAACCCTAAAAGTGAAAAATAAATCATTGAGGTACATCATGGAAACTAGGCTTAGAACTTAGAAAGAAAGCTTGTTCACTCCATAGAACGAGGGTAGAATTGTTGGAGGATGCGTTCCAATCTTCTTAAATTTACGTTTTCTCTAATCTATGCCCCACCCTTATTGGGGCCTGGGATATATTAGAGAAAATTTAAATACGGTTAAGAAGATTGGAATATGCTTTTGTTTAAGGTTTTTTTTTTGAAATTTTCTAGTCAATCAGTTATGGAATTTGAGGGGATATATTAGAGAAAATTTAAATACGATTAAGAAGATTGGAATATGCTTTTGTTTAAGGTTTTTTTTTTTTAATTTTCTAGTCAATCAGTTATGGAATTTGAGGGGCAAATTGATTATTGTGAGGTAATTTTCCAGTGTGCAGCGCAGTGACAAAATATTGCACGTCACAAGCTTCGTCACGGAACTCTCAAGACTTGTCACGCAGTTCACAAACTACATGAAATGTTGCGCGTCATAATATAAAACGTTTTAAGAATAATTTATAAATGTGGAATAACAAAATGCTATGCTTAGCACATAAACTCGGAAATACGAATTGTTTGATATTAATAAACTTCAGCGTGGTTACAGAATACAATAATTAAGATGAGCTTCAACTCCAATGGCTTCTTCTACTAACTTTATAGACAGATCTTGTGCTCAGACTTCTTCAACTCCTCAGCTGTTATAGTTAATCTTTTACCTCTCTTCTTCTTCTCTGTATTACTCTGCATCATTGATTAATTATATATGGACTTGGACTGAAACTTCCTACAAAAGCTAAGAGTGACTTAACATTAAACACTACCATTAATACGACTAACTCTTCAACCACTTAACTGAACTTGAGTAAACTTGCAACTTTGCACTTGGAGACAGTGAGACTGAATGACAATTCAGGTACTGACATATTGACTGAAAACAAATCTGAGGAGACATAAAGATCTCACCAACTTATAATTACTATTTCCAACAAAATTTGACTGGTTGTAACGATTTGAAATTCCAACCCTACGTCCATTGAAAAAAAGAATGGGATTCCAAGTTTGGTCCTGGACATGATTCTCCTTCCGAGCTTATATGTGTGGCTTACGTCTGGACTGCTTGTAAAGAATGTATCTGAATCTACCTTTTCTATTTCAAGTAGTAAAGAATGTCTCTGAATTTACCTTTTCTATTTCACCTATCATCCTCGCCTGACTTTTAGATACAGCTTCCAAAATTCCTGCCTTCAAAATTTCTGCAGAGGCCTCAAAAGAAACATTTGGCAATATGATCTGAATTCCCATTAATTCATGCTCGTAAAGAATGACTTGAATTATCATTAAATGATATAGATATAGGGCGATTCTCGTTTGTGTGAGGTATCTATTGACCATAGTACCAGTCACTTAGAAAAGTCCTGAGATAAGGTAGAAGAGAGCAATTGCTACTGTTCGAATATCCTTATGCAGTTACCTTGTTTTCGTGTACACCAGAGATACACGACTGAAATGTCAACCCCTTCTTCCCTTCTGGACTCGGTCCTTATGGTGAAATGCTTTATATTCCTTTCTGGAGTCAGTCCTTATGGTGAAATGCTTTATATTCCCTTCAGTTGGTAAAGATTTTATTTATGGCTTTGGCATCAATATGCTCACTTTTTATAGAGGTCTATGCTCATTTTTTTTTATAGAGACCTAGTTTGTTGGGTAACATTGAATGTTGAGACAAGTAGTATATATTGTTGGATATATCCCAACATATATATCAAGATGATTTGAATGTGTATATAAAACTTGCTACAACATTTAATGCTGAGTAGCAGGTTGTATATTGCTTTATTGATCAATTCATTCTTTTCAAACCTAGTGAGAAAGACAACTGGCTACTTTAACAGTAACAGTACAGTGAACCAATGAGTGGGTTTACCTAATAAGCTTTATTGATCAATTTATTCTTTTCAAGCCAAGCGAGAAGGATGGCTGGCTACTTCAACAATAACAATACAGTGAACCAATGAGTGGGTTTACCTAATAGGCTTTATTGATTCTGGCCAAAAACCTAAAAGGTAGAACGTTTAGCCAACACCTTTATTGATCAATTCATTCTTTTCAAGCCGAGCGAGAAGGACGGCTGGCTACTTCAACAGTAACAGTACAGTGAACAGATGAGTGGGTTTACCTAATAGGCTTTATTGATTTTGGCCAAAAAAAAACCCAAAAGGTAAAAAGTTTAGCCAATGCCTTCATTGATCAATTCATTCTTTTCAAGCAGAGCGAGAAGGAAGGCTGGCTACTTCAACAGTAACAGTACAATGAACCAATGAATGGGTTTATCTAAAGGTAGAACGTTTAGCCAACGCCTGTATTGATCAATTCATTCTTTTCAAGCAAAGGGAGAAGGACAGCTGGCTATTTCAACAGTAACAGTACAGTGAATCAATGAGTGGGTTTACCTAATAGACTTTATTGATTCTGGCCAAAAAAAACAAAAGGTAAAACGTTTAGCCAACGTCTTTATTGATGAATTCATTTTTTTCCAGCAGAGTGAGAAAGACGGCTGGCTACTTCAACAGTAGCAATACAATGAACCAAAGAGTGGGTTTACCGAATAAGCTTTATTGATTCTGGCCAAAAAAAAAAACCTAAAAGTTAGAAGGTTTAGCCAACGCCTTTATTGATCAATTCATTCTTTTCAGGCCGAGGGAGAAGGACGGCTGGCTACTTCAACAGTAACAATACAGTGAATCAATGAGTGGGTTTATCTAATAGACTTTATTGATTCTGGCCAAAAAAATCAAAAGGTATAACGTTTAGCCAACGCTCTATTCATTCTTTTCAAGCAGAGCGAGAAGGACGGCTGGCTACTTCAGTAACAGTAAAGTGAACCAATGAGTGGGTTTACCTAATAAATAATGTCAGTGCCGAACAAAGAGGTAATTCGTTCCAAGTAAGCTTGAAATAACGCTAATGGTGGTGTTTGTTGGATTCGAAAACAAAACCTCGAGGGTGTTGATGCTGCTGTTGTTACTGTCCAGAATGCTTGGTTTTACTATTGAATGCTCGTGAACGTTGTTCATGCTTGTTATAGTTGTTGTTGATTTGATGGATGATGTCGGTATCATTGATGTGATGTGGGTGGATCGAGTGAATCCAGGCAACCTTAGGCACCCACCTTTTCAAATAACCAGACTCGAATAAGAGCAGCTCTGTTTAGGCTCTCTCCTAAGATCAGGCGATGTACCCATTTCCTTGCTTGTCCTGCAGATACATGCTCCAAAATAGACGCCTTAGGGCTTGTCTCTTTTCTCATGATTGCATCATTTCTAAAATTCAAAGCCTCGTATGATTGTTCTGCAATATTTGTATGACGAGTTTTTTGTTAGGTCAAGCAGAGATGAGAGAAGGGTTGATCGACGATTCTGGCCCCACCTGTAGGTGCTAATATTTTAATAGCCCTCTTTGGGTAATTCCCCACCATTTCCAGTTGCATCTCCGACAAAATACCATTGAATACTAAGAGCATCGTCATCGACCTAGTCAGGCTATTATTGGGGACTGTATATTCTTTCCTCCAGAATACTCTTGAAAATTAAGAGCTATGTGATCATGTCAGTGTGGCTATTGTTGGGGATTGCAGATTCCCATGATGAAAGAATGACTTAAACCAGGATGTGCCATTGAATATCCTCGAAAGCGCTTGAATCCACCATTAATAGACATGGATAAAGGTGCGGAGGTGGAGCCATCAGTGTACCAGTATGGAGTTAAATCTTCAGTCTAGAATTAGTATTGGGTAAAAATCCAATCTAATCTGATCGCATCTGAAAACGAATCGAATCGAATAGGATAGTATATTTTGGACTACAATAACGAACGAACGGTTACAGTTAAATTCTCAGTCTGGAATTAGTAATTGGTCAATCCAATCTGATCTGATCGCATCTGAAAACGAATCTAATCGGATAGTATGAGAGA
>JZKD02S1646825.1:351705-385640 GCA_000966675.3 Picea glauca | reverse complement strand
CTGTCTTCCTCTCTCTCCACCCCCCCTCTCTGTCTTCCTCTCTACCCCTCTTAAATTTTCTTTTCTTCCTCTTTCTCTACCCCACCTCTTTGTCTTCCTCTCTTTGAATCTCACACTCTCATACAGTCTCTCTCTACCTCATCTCTATGTGTTCCTCTCTCTTCCTCTCAGAATCTCACACACTATAATAAGTTTGGTAGATCACAAGGAAAGAAATGGCCTTGACCTATACATGTCAAGACCTAGACCTAGACCTAGACATAGCAAGATGTAAACATGGAAAGATCTAGACCATGATCTAGACCATTACCTAGATCTATACAATGACCATGATGTAGACCATGACATAGACCTAGAGCTAGACCTATTCCATGACCTATACCATGACATAGACTTAGAGATAAACATATACCATGACCTAGACCTATGCCATGACCATGAACATGATCATGACCTAGACCATGATCTAGAGCTTGACCTAGACCATGACCTAGACCATGGCCTAGAGCTTGACCAATACCATGACATAGACCCCCCTAGCTCTGTATAAGCCTAGGAATAACCTATAATTGACCCTTAACCCCCTCCACACCCGATCCCTAAGTGCACTATGACTATACCTCTTGTAAAATGCCCCACACCCCTTGCAACTGTATCTTGGTGCTCTAACCATTGCTCTATGCTTCAAAACACTTTCAATCCTAAGCCCTTAGGTCCTAATTGTCCCAAAACCTCTATACATATTTATTCATAAACATGGTTGGTCTACAATAAATGTTATATTTGTTGCGTCAAGAGTGCACATGCTCTCTTGAGACTTGAAAGCCTTGATTTTGGTCACTCATCCTTGCCCAACATGAACATGTGCATGCTCCTAGAACACACACATGCTATAGTGCACACACATTATAGGAAAACACATCCATTCTTGCTGGGAAATTTTATGTTCCAAACACACTCAACCTCATCTATCTCAAAAAATCAAACAATCCTGACATCTGCAAGAAAAAATAACAACATTAGACATGTTTTTGTTCTTTCTTTCTTGTTTTTTAATTCATAGACAATTTTGTGCTATTGCAAGACAATTGTGGGAAGAAGTGGAAGACAAATTTGTCCAATTGGAATTGGAATTGCTAGTTTTGTCTTATTGCATAATACCAAGACAAATTATTGATCAAAGTGGTATGAATGAAAAATAATCCATGGAACTCATAGATTTCATTTAGTTCGAACATCAAATAATGCAATCGTTGAAACATGGACGAGAAAACTCTTTCTTTCGTGTTCCACGTAGTAGTAACGAATGGGATGACTGTGAATCCACATACTGGGTTGATATATGGGATCATGTATCACTCCGCATTGGTCAACATATAAATATGGAATTATCCTAGTTGGAGGAGGACTAATCAAATATTTCAACAGATTATGATCATGTCTCAGATCTCGTACTACCAGGTTCAATGAAACCTTCTATACCACTTTACGAACTTGGTTGTTGGTATAAACCTCCAACTACAAACAATGCCAAGTAAAAACTCATCAAAGGTACAATACTTCTTACCTTACTATGAGCATGTGAAGTTAATGGAGACCATCGGTATTAGAAGTGATCCTTATGGTCTACTTGAATGACCATAGGTATGTAAAAGGAATAATTGAAAAAATATTTCAAATTTATGAATAATTGAATTTTTTCTTCATTTTATGGTTGTTATGGTATTTTGTATTTTGTGGTTCTTTTTGTTGTTAGGGAACTATGTCTATCCTTCTCTTTTATTTCCTTGCCAATCTTTCCTAGCATTTCCTTGCCTTTAATTTCCTTGCCTTACCTTGTCTTGCCTTGCCTTGCCTTTCCTTTCCTTTCCTTACCTTGAGTTTCTTTGCCTCCCCTTCCCTTTCCTTTTCTTGCCTTTCCATACCATTTCATGCCACGACTTGCCTTTCCATGCCATGCCTTTCCTTTCCATGGCATGACTTTCCTTTCCATGCCATGCCATGCCATTTCATGTCATGGCTTGACTTTCCATGCCTTTCCTTGCCATAAAATTCATTTCCATGCCATGCCTTGCCTTTCCATGCAAGGCCTTTCCTTGCCATTCCATGCCATGCTATGCCATGCCTTGCCTTGCTATGCCATTCCATGCCATGCCATGCCTTGCATTTCCTTTCCTTGTCATGCTGTGAATTTCCTTTCCTTTCCTTTCCATGCCATTTCATGCCTTGCCTTTCCATGCCATGCCTTTCATTTCCATGTCATGCCTTGACTTTCTATGCCTTTCCACACCATGCCATGTCATTCCTTTCCATGCCATGCCATGCATTTCCTTTCCATGACATGCCATGTCATGCCTTCATTTCCTTTCCTTTCCATGTCACGCCTTTCCTTGCAATTCCATGCCATGCCTTTCCTTTCCATGCCACACCTTTCCATGTCATTCCTTTCCATGCCATGCCATGTCATGCCTTTCCTTTCCATTCCATGCATTTCCTTGCAATGTAATGCCATGCCATTTCTTGTGTTGCATTTCCTTTCCATGCCATGTCATCCCATGTATTTCCTTTCCTTTTCACGCCTTTCCTTTCCTTTCCATGCCATGCCATTCCTTTCCTTCCATTAACTTTCCATGTCATGCAATTCCATGCCTTACCATGCCATGCCATGGAATTCGTTTCCTTTACATGCCATGCCATTAATTTCCTTTCCATGGCATGCCTTTCCATGCCATGCCATGCCTTTCCTCTCCTTTCCATGCCATGTCTTTCCTTTCCTTTCCTTTCCATGCCATGGCATGCCATGCTTTTCCTTGCAATTCCATGCCTTGTCTTTCCATGCCATAACTTGACATAACATGACTTTACATGTCATTCCATGCCATGCCATGCCTTGAATTTCCATGCCATGTCGTTCCTTTCCATGCCATTCCTTCCATTTCCATGCCATGCCTTTCCATACCATGCCTTTACATTCCATGCCATGGTGTGCCTTGCCATGCCATGCCATGCCATGGTGTGCCTTTCCATGCCATGCCATGCCATGTATTTCCTTTCCTTACCTTTTCATGCCATGCCATCCCTTGCCTTTTCATGCCATGCCTTTCCTTTCCTTGCCATGCCATGCCTTGAATTTCCATGCCATTCCTTGCCTTACCATGACATTCCATGCCATGACATGCCATGCCATGCCATGCTTTTCCATGCCATGTATTTCCTTTCCTTTCCATGCCATGCCATGTCATGTTATTGCATGCCTTTCCTTGCAATTCCATTCCATGCATTTCCTTTCCATGCCATCCCTTCCCATGCCATGCCTTGCATTACCTTTCCTTGTTATGCCATACCTTGCTATGCCATATCTTTCCTTGCCTTTCCTTGTCTTTCCATTCCATTCGATGCCATGCCATGCCTTGCCTTGCCATGCCATGCCCTTCCTTGCCATGCCATGCCCCTCTTTGCCTTGAATTACCATGCCAATCCTTGCCATGGCATGCCTTGGCTTTCCAATCCATTCAATGTCATGCCTTGTCGCGCCATGCATTGCCTTGCCTTGCCTTGCCATGTCATGCCTTGTCGTGCCATGCGTTGCCTTGCCTTGCCATGTCATGCCACGTTGTGTCATGCCTTTCCTTTCCATGTCATGTCATGTTGTGTCATGTCTTTCCTTGCCATGCCTTTCCTTTCCATGTCATGTCATGTTGTGTCATGTCTTTCCTTTCCATGCCATGCCTTTCCATTCCATGTCATACCATTCCTTTCCTTTCAATGCCATGCCATGCCATGTTTATCCTTAAAAGGTGTTAAATTGTCAAACATATGTAATAAGCACGGAAAAAAACCCTAGTTCTGGTGATCCTCTGATGAACACTTTTCCAAGAAATGGAGAGACAACAGAGTAGCCCCACTAACTGAAAATCGGTGCCCTGAATCTAATGCAACCGATGGTTCATCCATCTGAGTCTCGGTTAGAGTTTTAACATGAGTTGCAACTCGCCTCCTCAAGTTATTCAGGGACATGTTGACAATTTGTTCTAGGGGCATAAAATCCAAACCAAGAAGCATAAAATATTTTTTTGATATCATGCACATTAGTTTTTCCAAGGCCCATCCAACCACACTGCCCAAAATCACCCAACACAATGTTATTGAAAATCAACCTCTTGTTCAGAAATTGCACTATGCCTCATTGACAAAAATCATAGTTATGGAGATCCTCCAACAAACTCTTTTTTGGGAAATAAAATGATAGCAGACGACCCCACTAGCTGAAACCTAGTTCCTTGGATCCAATGCAATCGATCTTGATTAGAGTTTTAACATGAGTTGCAATTTGCCTCCTCAATCCATTCATAGACATGTTGGTAATTTGGCCTGGGGGCATAAAATCCAATATGAATAGCATAACAGAGATCCATAAGCTTTCACACATCTGTTTTTTGAATGCCCATGCGATAACACTACCAAAAATAACCCAACACAGTGTTAATGAAAATTGACCTCTTGTTCAAAAATTAAACTATACCTCATTAACCAAAACCCTAGTTCCGAAGATCCTCAAACAAATGATTTTACAGAAAATAAAATGATAGCATAGGGGCCCCTCTAGTTGAAACATGGTGCCCCATGTCCAATGCAACCAATGGTTCATCCATCTGAGTCACGATTACAGTATTATTGTGAGTTGCAACTCACCTCAAGCCATTCAGGGAGATGTTGGAAATTTGGTCCGAGGGCATAAAATCCAAACTGAGCAGCATAAAAAAGTTCCATAAATTTCACACGTCTGTTTGGCCAAGGACCGCACGACCACTCTACCCAAAATCTCCTTACAAAACATTCTTGAAAATCGACCTATTGTTTAGAAATTACACTATGCCTCATTAAGAAAAACTCTAGTTCTGAAGATCCTTAAACAAACTCTTTTTAGGGAAACATAATGACAGTGGAGGACCCCCACTAGCGGAAACCGAGTGCCTCATATCCAATGAAACCAATAGTTCGTCCATCCGAGTCTCGGTTATAATTTTTTTGCAAGTTGCAACTCGCCTCCTCGCGCCATTTAGAGACATGCTGGAAATTTGGTCTAGGGTCATAAAATCCAAACCAAGTAGCATAATAGAGTTTCGTAAGCACCCACATGTCTGTTTAGCCAAGGCCTACATGACCATGCTACCCAAAATCACCCGACACAGTGTTATTGAAAGTCGACCTCTTGTTCAGAAATTGCACTATGCCTCATTGAGAAAAACCCTAGTTCTAGTGATCCTTCAACAAAATATTTTTTGGGAAATGAAATGACAGTGGAGGGCCCCCACTAGCCAAAACCCGGTGCCCAAGATATAATGAAACCAAGGGTTTTCCATATGAGTCCTAGTTAGAGTCATACAACCTGAGTGGGCCTAATGGTTAAGAACATGTGTTTCCTCTTAAGAGGTCATAAGTTTAAATCTAGAGGGGGGTAGCGTATGTATGCCTCCGTAGACTTTACCAGTCAAATCGTTGTGAGGAGGGGGGTCCCTTGTCCCACAAAGAAGGGGGTATCATACACCAATTTGGTGTGGCTTGGTTGTGACCTTAAAAAAAGATTATTATTATTATTATCATGATTTGCAACTCGCCTCCTCAAGCCATTCAAGGACATGTTATCAATTTGGTCCGGGGGCATAAAATTGAAATCAAGCATCATAATATAGTTATGTAAGCTCCTTCATGTATTTTCTTCCAAGGTCCATGCGACCTCATGGCCCAAAATCACCCAACAAATTGTTCTTGAAAATTGACCTCTTGTTCATAAATTGCATTGTGCCTAGTTGACCAAAACCCTAGTTCCGGTCATCCTCCAACAATCACCTTTTCGAGAAACAAAATGATAGCGTAGGGCATCCACTACCTGAAACCTAGTGTCTTGGATCCAATGCAACTGACGATTTTTCCATCCAAGTCTCAGTTAGATTTTTATCACGAGTTGCAACTCGCCTCCTGAAGCCATTCAGGGACATGTTGGAAATTTGCTTCGGGGCCATAAAATCTAAATTGAGAAGCATAAACAGAGTTATATGTAACCTCCAGCAAATTTTTTTTTCCAAGTCCCATGTGACCACGCTACCCACAGTCACCAAGAACAATGTTCTAGAAAATCAATTTCTTGTTGAGAAATTGCACTGTGCCTCATTGACCAAAACCCCAGTTCTAGTGATCCTCCAACAAACACTTTTCTAGGAAACTGAATGGTAGTGGAGGGGCCCCACTAGATAAAATCATGTTCCTCAGATCCAATGCAACTGGAGGTTCTTCCATCTAAATCTCGGTTAGATTTTTATTGCGAGTTGCAACTTGCCTCCTTAAGCCATTCACAAACATGTTGGAAATTTGGTCTGGAGGAATAAAATCCAAATCGAACAGCATAACGAAGTTTCGTAAGATATTGTACATTTTTTTTGGCCAAGGCCCATGTGACCACACTACCCACAATCACCAGACATAGTTTTCTTGAAAATTGACCTCTTGTTCAGAAATTGCACGATGTCTCATTGAGAAAACCCTAGTCCTGGTGATCCTCCAAAAAACTCTTTTTGAGAAATGGAATGAAAACGGAGGGGCCCCACTAGCTTAAACCTGATGCCTTAGATCGAATGCAACTGATAGTTCATCCATTCAAGACCCGATTAGAGTTTTATCACAAGTTGCAACTCGCCTTCTCAATCCATTCAGGGATAGGTTGGAAATAGACCTAGAGCTCAACCATGACCAGGAAATAGACCTATACCTAGACCTAAACCATGACCTATATTTATACCTAGAGCAACACCTATACCTTGATAATTACCATGACCTATACCATGACATAGACTATGACCTAGACCATGGCAAGACAAGGCATGACAAGGAAAGGAATGGAAATTTAATGTCTAGGTATAGGTCTAGGTATAGGTATGGAAATGCAAGAAAAGGAAAGGAAAGGTAAGGAAAGACATGATAATGTTATGTAATGTTGGACATGGCAAGGAAAGGGAAGTTCTAGGTATATCTCTAGGTCTACATGTTATATCGTGTTATAAAAGTTTTTGAGTTGAAAGATTAGTTTCTATTTCATTGATTTTAAACAAGTCCTCAAAGTTATGTTTTTTTTCATGCAATCCAAAAGAAATTATGGATCAATAGTATAATGAGACTACACCATAAGGATGGAACATAAACCTGTTTAGTGACATCCCTTTCTATGTAAATCCTATTAGTTATGATAATCCATGTTTCAAAAATATGAACATACCTAAGATATATGAATAAAGAGAGCTAATGTAATGACATTGAAATTCTCATGTAAGTATTTTTATCTAATATAGATGGGATAAAAGGTTCTAGAATTACATGCTTAATGAATCCTTTCATTGCAATTTTTAGGTATTAAACTTGTTCATTTAGTAGAATCATTATTTGTTTTAAGAAAAAAAAAGGTATGATACATGAATGCCAATAATTTTTTATTAAATTAAATTGAAAACAAATTTATTAGAAGTTAAGTGACTTTCGAAATAATTTAATGGTGTTTATTACTATAGAGACAAATTTCTTGTGGGTGATTCAAAGGACAATAAATTCTCTATAACAATGAAAATAATTATGTTTTTACGAAAAAATAGTTTTATGAATATCATAATGAAAGTACCTTTTATATGAAAAGTGGTTAGGCAAGGAAATGCAAGGAAATGAAATGAAACACAAGGAAATGAAAGGCATGGCATGGCATGGCATGACATGGAAATGAAAGGCATGGCATGGAAAGACAAGGCAAGTAAATGCAATGCAAGGAAATGCAACTCAAGGAAATGCAAGGCATGACATGGAAAGGAAAAGCATAACATGGAAATGAAAGGCATGGCATGTAAAGTCAAGGCATCACATGGCAAGGAAATGAAAGGCATGGCATGGAAAGGAAAAGAATGACATGGAATGGCATGGAAAGGAAATGCATGGCATGGAAAGGCATGACATGGAAAGGAAAGGCAATGCAAGGCATGACATGGAATGGAAAGGAAATTCAAGGCATGAGATGGTGAGGAAAGGCATGTAATGGCATGGTATGGTATGAAAAGGCAAGGCATGGCATGTCATGGTATGGCATGATAAGGCATGTCATGGAAATAAAGGAATGGAAGGGAATGTGATGGCAAGGAAATTCATGGCATGGAAAGGAAAGGAAAGAAATGGCATGCAATGGCATGACGAGGAAAGGAAAAGAAAGGAATGACTTGGCATGGAATGTCAAGGCAAGTATTGGCATGGCATGTCAAGGCAAGTCATGGCATGGCATGGCATGGAAAGGAAAGGAAATCCATGGGATATAAATTCAAGGCAAGGCATGGCATGGAAAGGCATGACATGTCATGTAAATTCAAGGCAAGGCAACACATGGCATGGAAAGGAGAGGCATGGAATGATATGGCAAGGAAAGAAACAACATGACAAGGCAAGGCAAGGCATTGCATGGAAGGCGAAGGCATGGCATGGAAAGTCAAGGCCAGGTAAAGAATAACATGGTAAGGAAAGGAATGACATGTCATGGCATGGAAAGGAAAGGTAATGCTAGGCATGGAATGTCATGGCATGGAAAGGCAAGGGATGGCATGATAAGGAAAATAAATTCAAGGCAAGGCATGACAATTCAAGGCAAGGAAAATCATGGCATGGCAAGGAAAGGCATGGCATGGAATTGCATGGAATGACATGGAATGGAAAGGCAAGGAAAGGAATGACATGACAAGGAAAGGAAATGAATGACATGACAAGGCAAGGAAAGGAAAGGAAATGCAAGGAAAATCAATGCAACATAAGGCAATGCAATTCATGAAATGACATGGCATGGAAAGGAAAAGAATGGCATGGTAAGGTGTTACAAGGAAAAACTCTCTATGGCCAAGGGTAAACCACAAAAAATAGGTATGACTGCAGAAATCAACTCAATTCCAACATATCCTATATAGACTAATGTGCAATATAATAAAGAGGCCTACCTTGATCCAATGTTTGATGATGTTCCACCATTGAGCACTTTGACCCAAAGATTTATACCCGCAAGAAGTTCTCAACAAACAAGCAGAGAAAGTACATAGTGATGATATAAAAGGGGTTAGCACATCGTATAGCATAATCCATTAATAAACATTACAAACATGCCCATGGATAATAATCATATATTTGCAAGATACCAATAGGACGGGAAAGGAGTATTTCTATTAATAATTGATCAGCGTAAGTGAAAACATTACAGACTCTCGTGTCAGCACGATTCGAAACCAAGAACCAAGTTCCTTCCAATTGGGTCTCCACCACTTCAATCCTCCACCAAAGAAAAGCTCATAGGAAAGAGGCAATGAGGTCCTCTCAGCAATAGGGAAAGAGCTTGGGGGTTGAACATTGTGTTCAGATTTGAGGGACAAAGGGATGCAGACTCAATATGAAGTAATTTCTCCAAAGTAACTTTTCTCTCAAAGTTGAATCCTTTCTCCTCTTTTCCATAGCACGAAATTGTGCTCTTATAGCCTTCAGAATGCAACTGAAGGGCAGGGTCGAAATGTTTCCAGTATATGGAAGGCCAAGGATCAGAGATCTTCTATTGTGACATGGAAACCTGACCTCATTTTTTATTTTCTGGCACAAATACGAATGTACACGGGTTGTAGTGGAGCAGTCAGCGTATACGCATCTTGTATAGCAGACAGGGAGCGTATATGTGGAAAAATGTATATTTTAAGCTATGGATTCATCAAAAGGGGATGATAAGTCTGCATAGCGAAATGGAAAAAGGGCCCTCTGTGCAAGATAGCAACGGTGAGGCAAATCTTTCTATAACAGATGACCCCTAATGTGTGAGATCAGAGGAGTGTCTGCGATGGCCGAAATACATTATAAATAACCCAGAAGTGGACTGGTAGAGAACCAGCTGGATGAACTCAATTGCTCATTACATTATGTATTGAATTTGAATACATGGTTGCCAAGAACACAATGCAGATCCATGTGGAAAATATACTAAACAAGTGTTCATGGCCATGAATAAGCAATTATAAATCTGGTTATATGCCAAAAGTTGTCATAGTCACAAACAAGGCCCACTGAGACTAGTCTCAAAATCAATCTGAAGATATCTGTATATCATGGAGTACAATATAATCTCCCTTGATTACTGAAGTCAAATAGGTACTGGTCCAATGAAGGGGAAGCAACAACTCAGGAAAGCTGCGGCCACATAGTGAGGTCTTCAAGTCTTCTACACTATCCGCCAAAGGTTCAAGTCTACATCATGTGAATAAAGGTGTTGAGGTCAAACACGATGAGACAACGTTTGATTACCAGTCATTGAGGTATGCTGTTAACAAATGTGAGACAACCTACCAATAATGAAAGTAGGTATCAAGGCACCGAGTACATTCCTACAAGTGTGAAAAAGGAGTCGATGTCGAACACTTGAGAAATCCATTGATCAAGAGACATTGATGTATTCCCATCCTTCAATGGTGAGAGAGCCTACCACTAATGAATGCAAGCCTCAAGGTACTCATAAAACTCTAGGTCCCATATCCAGAATAAATGAGCTGAATTCGATGGAAAGAAACCCGCTGAAAGGAGAGCATTGAGGCATCTCTCATCAGTTAGCACAAGGAACAAAGCAGGAGCTTCATGATTTGGTGGATATCGGACAAAGAACATGTTCACAAACCAAAGACCCTGTGCATCTTTCACATGTGCCAAATGAAAGCGGTACATGAAAAGGACCCTCTGAATAGAAACCAATTATGAAAAACTGTTGACAAAGGCGAGGAAACCACCAATAAGGCTAATGGAATCCAAGACACTGCACGAATCCCAAAGTGTGAATAGATGTCTTGTCGTCGAATACAAGGGAAACCACTCAGTCAACGACCAATGATGAAATGTCGATTGTTGGGTTCAAGGTGACCTACCAATGATGAAAGTAGGGCCGGGGTGCATGATAAGACCAAAGTATCATGTGATTCTGAGACAAACTAACGGTATGGCCAACATGCAAAGTCAAGATTTTTGAGGAGTTGATGACACAGGTTGATATACTTCCTTTGAACAAGAGAATGAGTCATATAGTGGACTCCAACAACATAGAATCAATGATGTGACAATTAGATGCAGGAGGCATCAATAACATTCTCTATAGGGACTGGAAGAGTAACCAGTCGGTAGAGAAAACTCTGTAGCGAGATCAGCGTCCTAAGGCCATGCCAAACCCAAAACTATCATGACACAAGGACTCAATAACTTTGTGCTCTGTTCAAAGGTGACACGACCGCTGCCAATTACAATATAGTACTCCCTTCCTGCCCGTCTTTTTTTGTTTTTTCATAACAAATGAATGCTATGATACAGAGGAGGGCATGAGTGTCGCAAGTAAGCAAAACTAGTTCTAGCAGTGGAATGTACCTATGCTTAATGCAAGGAAATGCATGCGGGGGGTGGAAACTTGGGGTGATGTTCCCTCCAGGGTATAGGGTGTCAACTTGTGAAGGATATAAACAAGGCTCTGCTTAGTTGAGGATGAAAATTTCTTAGCCAATGATTATTAACGTAAAGCGAGAACTGGCTAAAGGCTCAATACTGCAAGCGAGGGAATGAGATGCAATCACAACTTAATGCCAAAAAATGTCCTTTTTTATATCTTTTAGTCTACTTGGTGTGAAAAAGGGGTAAATTTGTGCCAAATAGACGTCTTTTCAAATCCAATTTACGAGTGTGAAAAAAACAAGTTCACTCGGAAATATTTTCTATTTTTGATAGCGAGTCGAAAAAGAGCTTAACTAAGACTCATGACCTTTCAAGTACAACTTTAACGAGTGTGAAAGGGACAAATAACTCGACAATATTTTCAGTTTTTAGATGTTTCGGAAAGGAGCTTAACTGAGACTCATTTTTTGGGAGTCTGCGGGTAATAAAGCTTCATGTGCATGAATGAGAAATGAGGCTCATCATAAAGTCATGTATTGAATTATAATGGACTGCCGGTCCTAAGGAAAAAACTCGGCATGGGAACCAAATGACAAAAGAGGTTCTAACGAGGGTACCCATGTTTGGTAAGTCTCTACCATTTATTAACGATGCTATTAATAGCAAATGGAGGGTTATGCATCACAATAAATGGGTTCGTACCTAAGGCGTAAAAATCAGTAGTCGAAGGATAGTGAAAAAATGCATGATGGATTAGATACCTATCCTATATGATAGGTTATGAATATACCTACCCTAGGAGACAAATGACCAACTATGATGTTGAAATCTGCAAGAAACTAGAGTCAAAACTGAAAAAACCATCTTAAAACCATTCTTGAATTAGTCTGTTAGGTGAAGCAATGGTGTAAAACTATACCAAGTGGGTAAATATAGCTTATAAGTAGTAATAAATTAAAAAATTATTGTATCATTTTCATTTTTACCCAAATAACACAATTTGGACTAAAATACCTCCAGGATTCAAACGACGACTGTGACAACAATAGGCAATGGAATCACGAACTGTCTGGACAAGGTAACTCTTCATCTCATCCTCTTCAAGTTCAGTGGCTTCCATTTTTGAATTAGGTTCTATTTTGTTAGTCTTTGAGGGCGCAATTTGGGGTTTTCTGTATACACGAGTTTCTTTGTATATGTCGCGTATACGACTAGGTATGCACCCATGTGTGAACCACAGGGGGCGTATATCAGGACCTACCCTCAAATGTTTGTAAATAAACCACATATACGTACGCAAATGGAAAAAAAGAAGGGTTTCTAATTCAAATTTTTTTTTTTTTGCAGGATGGTGTTGGAATGGAGAGAGCAAGAGCATGAGGAGGTAGATGCAGCAGTGGATCGAGATTGGGTGGCTCAAGTGGCTCTAAAAAGATGTTTTTTGTACAAGTTTTGGGCTCTCAAAGGAATGAGGGCCCAAGTGAGGTTGTTGGAGATGTTGGTGGGATATTGGGATCCTAATAGCGAGAACTTTATCCTTGATGGACAACCATTAAGGATCAAAGTAGAGGACATCTACTTCTTTACTAGACTTTCACGTTGAGGAGAGGTTGTGGACCTTAAGTCACATGGGGCAGGGAGTGGGATGAAGGTCGAGGAGTACATCAAGGCCCACTATGTTGCAGGGAGTCCCATGGTGGGAAGTCAAATCCCCATCTGACCTATAGGTAACCTCAGCCTGAAGATTATTGTGCTCATGCTTACCAGGATCATAGGATTGACCTCACTGCATCAAGCATCGAGACCACTTATGTTTTATGCATTGGAGTGTGAGAGGCCCACTATCTATGATTGGTGTACCTCATTGCTGACTAATATGAAAGGTTAATTGGCAGAGTGAAAGCACAGGGGTAAGAAAAACTTCGAGTTTGTCTCTATCCTTTGCAGCTTATTTTTTGAGTGGGTTCCAGGTCTAGGACCCAGAGTGGAGATCCTTCCTAGAGGACCACATGATCCATCCATGGAGTGGTGGATCGAGGTCATGAGACGACAGGGGGGTTGTAGGGTGGCAACACCCTACAATGATGATTTTTTCTTATGGTGGTGGAGACAAATCATTTCTCTAGACGACTATCCTTATGCAAGGATTGATTTCAGAGGCGACCCAGATATGCCGCTTCCACCAGGAAACGCCTATAACGCCATAGGTAAAAGTTTTTACATATTTCATTTTTTTTGTATTTTTGTATTTAAGGAAACAAAAATATTTTTGGATGGTGTTTGAATATTAACTAGATACTTGTGTGACTGCAGATGTGGGTCTACAATGGCCAGAGGGATTCCTATGACATAGATGGAGGCACTGGGGAGATGAAGTAGTGGGAGGAGAAGCGAAGAGAGTCCTACAGAACGTGCAGGGAAACCTGTCTCATTTGACATAGAGGATTCCTATGGTTCAGGTAGAGGATCTACCTAAAGCCATGCAGTCACAGGTTGTTGGTGTACCTAGAGCATGGGTATGACTCTTCTGGTGTCTCACAAACACTGTGGTTTTATATAATGATACGCATCCGACGCCACAGGCGTAGATGTCATGGGATATGTATATTGACTGTATATGTATTTTGAGGATTTTAGCCCCAATTTTGTAATATAAACACCATATTTTTTGAAGTATATAAAGAGGGATCTTCGGCTTTACTCATATCTTACAATGTGTACATTGATTTAATGGTTTTCTTTACTTTATTAATGTGACAAATGCCAATCTAAAAAATAATTAGAGTAGGCATCAGATACATGATTAGAACTTCTAGGGATGTGAAAATATGTAATAAAATCAAATTGTTGTTCTAAAAGACGTACCCATAGGAATCAACGGAGTAATGTAGGATCACACACATGGTAATGACTGTTCAACTGACATACTACTAACTGAGAATCTAGACGAACCTCTAGAGAGTGAATACCATGTGAGATGGCATCGCGCAAAATTTCTATGATGATGCTATATTCGGCCACATTATTCATGGATGGCCCTAGGCATACACCACCTAAAGACACCAGCAGACCGTCGAGCGAGTAAATCACCCAAGTGGCGGAGGATAAGTTTTGTGTATGACAACTCGCTCCATCTGCGAATTCTAGGTAGACCAAAGACTTCGTTGACATCTGCCAACAAAAGGGAAAACTCGATAAGCAATCCAAGGACAAAAATAAAAGGGGAAAAAGATGTATATACACTAAATTTACATTAGTATACAAAGGGTTTCACCCAAGCCTAGGGCTTAAGCATAATACCTTTTCAAGTAGAGCCCATTTCTAGGCTCGACCAATTTATTCCCTTCATAATCTTCCAATTCGTAGGCTCATTTTTCTAGAACACGTCGCACGATATAAGGATCATGCCACATGGGTTTAAACTTTCCTTCCCCTAGCGGTTCTTTGGCTTGGTCATACAAGAGGACCAAGTCACCCTTGGCATACAACCAGGGACAGACAGACTTGTCGTACTGAACCTTGACACGTTGATTGTTTGCCTCGATAGCCATAAAGGTGTCTCGACACTACTCATCAAGACTCTCTAGGTGCACAAGGCGTCTCTCTAAATCTGAAGTGTCAGGTAGGAGCTTGAAAACCAACTTGAGAGAAGGGATTCCGCATTCAATAGGAAGTATCGACTCCACACCGTGCACTAACTAAAAAGGGGAAAAACTGGTGGTAGTCTTGACCGAGGTTCGGTATGCCCAAAGCGCGAGATATAACATGATGTACCAATCTGAATTACTCCGGCTGACAGTTTTTTCCAATATGGTCTTGAGAGACTTGTTGATGACCTATACTTTCCCATTTTCCTGGGGGTAATAAGGAGATGAGTGACCATGTCTAAACCCCAGCTTTGATGCTAGTTCTACCATCATTTCATTCTGAAAGTGACTGCCATTATTAGTGACAATCTCACTCAGGATACTGAACCGAGCGATAATTTGGTTGAAAACGAAGAAGTTTGTTGTCTTCCCATCAGATTTTACTGTAGGCATGGCTTCGACCCACTTGGTAAAGTAGTTGATAGCCACGCTAATTTGTTTATGCCCCCAACTGAAGTTGGGTTGCAATTGATGAAATATGTCCCCCACTTGGTGAAGGGATTGACGATAATGACTGGGTGAAGAGGGGTTAGGTGCGAGCACATTTTCCGAGTGAACACCTGGTAGGGGTGACAATTATTAACCACTTCAATGTAATATTTAAAGATGGTGGGCCAGAAGTAACCATCTCACATGATTTTTTGGGTTGTCGCAAGCCCGGATAGATGACCACCACAAGCCCCTTTGTTGCAATCATTTAGGACTGAGTCAACTTCCTCGTGAGTTAAAAACGACATAAGATCCTATCTATTCCTCGGTGATACAAAGTGTCATCGACGATGGTATACTTTTTGGCTTGGTATCTAACACGTCGTTGATCATCTCGCAAGAGATGCTGAGTGAAATTCAAGGTTTGAAGATATAAAACAATGTCTCCATATCAAGGGTCGGATGACAAGACAAGGAAAATGTGTTCATCTGCAAATGAATCGACATGGATAACATCCTCATCTAATCGTGGAAAATCAGATATTAACTCTACAAAAACTAGTGATTTCTTGGACTTGGCTGAAGCAAAGTCAAGATCAGATTCTTGTAAGATGACAATCCATTGATTATATTTCCCACCTATGATATGCCTAGTGAGGACATATTGAAATGGATTGACATCCGCAACCACAGTAGTCTTGCAAAGAAATATATAGTGTCGTAAATGTTGGACTGCATGAATGACATCCAAAGCTATCTTTTCAACCTAGGAGTAATTAAGATTAGGGAAGAATGAATTTCAACTGAGATATCTTCATGGAGTTCATCATCCTCCTGAACTAGAACCATACCAATTGTTTCTTCAGACGCAACAATATACAACAAGTAATTTCTACTGTAATCATGAGATTTCAGCAGAGGGGCCGATACTAAGGCTTTCTTTAAAGTGTTGAAAGACTCCTGGGCTTGCTCATCCCAGATAAAAGGAGTGTCTTTCTTCAATAGGCGCATGAAACCCTTAGTGATATTGGCATAATTCACTATGAACCAACGTAGAAAGTTAGCTTTCCCCTGTAAACCTTGAAGTTTTCTAATTGTGCATGGGAGAGACAACTAAAGTATTTCCTCAACCTTAAGAGGATCTACCATGATCCTAGTCTCAAAAAATAAGAATCCTAAGAGACGTCCAAACCTAACGCAAAAGATGCATTTGTGAGGGTTTAATCGGATTCTATAGTAACAACATCTTTCAAAAACCAGCCGAAGGTGTGTAACATGATCCACTCTCTTCGGAGAGTGAGTAGCAAGATCATCGAGGTAAGCTTTGACTATGTGCTTGAGATCATGAAAAGAAAAAGTCATGGTGCATTGGAAGGTTGCTCCGGCATTTTTTAGGCCGAAAGGAATTTTCCGGTATGAAAAAGTACCCCAAGGACATATAAATGTCATCTTGTGTTGGTCCTTAGGTTTGATCCGGATTTGGTTATATCCTGAAAATCTGTCCATAAAAGAAAATATTTTCCTTCCCGCACACTCATCGAGAATATGATCAATGAAAGGCGTGGGGAAGTTATCTTTAGGACAAGCCTTGTTCAGGTCGCGAAATTCCATACACACACAGATGGTTCCTTGCTTTTTATTCAAAGTAACGGGGTTGGATATCCATTCATTCAAGGGAACTGGGTAGATGAAACCGACATTAAGTAGCTTCTCTACCTCTTCCTTAATAGCGGGGGCCTTCCTAGGATTAACAACTCTAAAACGTTTTCGAATAGGTTTAGCATCGGGATAAGTTCTAATCTCATGTTCGACAATACGAGGGTCGATCCCTGGCATCTCTTCGTATGACCAAGCGAATACATCTCAAAATTATTTGAAGAGGTTGGTGTAGATCAAAATCTCTTCTGGTGAACAATCTACACCTGTATTTATGTTCTCAATATTGCCAAGGGTACGAGAGATATCGGTCGAGATGGTAGGAGAAATACTCGCCATATTTCCTTCGGCATAAATACCATGCGTATAAAGTGGAAATACAGCGTGACCGACTATCTCACTTACAGTAGACCGAAAATCATCTTGCTCGATTCTTTCAATACTTGGAAGGAAACAAGATCGATGATGCATATCATCCCAAGTTATCTCGAAAACATTCATGGCTTCAAGGATGGCTTCATTCGAAGGCAAAGTATCATCTAAGAAATCAAGCGAACAAGATAACGAGGTGGCCCATACAGGCCTAAGAACGGGATCCTCCTCGTCCGTCTGCGAGGTAACAGGATCGGGATCGGTGGAAGAGTCAAGAACAACTTGATACACAATTTCCACTACCGATAGTGGCATAGCCATGCCAGCATGCAAATGAACTTCACACGATGAAGTCGGAGAAGGTAGGGTCCATGGATCACCAATATAGGAAGTGCAGAAAGGAATGGACCTCTCTACTGAAGCATGCCTACTAGACATGGCATAAACATGGTGAATTGGTGTTGAGAAATCGAAAGTACCCATGAGGGAAGAATACATTCCGACACCGATATTCTCAATTGTCGGTTGAGAATTTTCGATCACAGGGATCGACGGTCCAAAATGTGTGTTAGGACTAGAGTACGCAAAGGATAACTGGTCGACTACACGATCTCCCCCTGATGAGGAAAATGAAGTGTGCAGAAGACAAATGATACGAAAACGACCATAACATAGTTCCAATTGCGACCTAGTAACAAGTTGTAATCGAGAGGTGCATCAAATACCTCTACTTCCACCTTTACCGTCTTCCCACCTAATTGGACCGTAAAGGTGGGGAGAATACCATGAGGGTAGAAGGAATGACCGTCAAATGAAGTCAACATGTTCGATGACTTGGAAAGGGTCGGAGAATCGATAGCTTTCCAATAGACCAGGGACATCACGCAAGTGGCAAAACCTTCATCAACGACCTCTCGTTTGATAGTGTACTTGGAATACTCCACGTGGATTTGAAAAGCCACATGGTAGGGTAAGCGAGGCTTCACGTCTGTGACATCAAATTTGATAACTTTCGAGCCACTAGGTTATAGAGATCCTAAGGTAGAGAGTAAGGCATTCCTTTGTGATGGACACATCTGGAGTACCTCCAAATACAACATCGGACAAGGGGTTTGGCCCAGATCCTCAACAATAGAGTAGTTCTGGGTGGCTCTAGCATTAGGGTTGTGGGTAGAGTGCTTGAGTACTCCTTTCGGAATACGAGGTGGTGGATCTATTTTCTCGATATTTAAGTTTGTCTCCGGGGGGGGAGGAGGAGCTTCTAGGTTGGTACTATCTTTTGAAGAGATATAATTTCTAGAGCGGGTGGCTATATCGATTTTCGTGTCGACCATATTGATGCAAACATGCTCGCCATCTTGCAACAATGGGTTTTGACTTCCACCGGATGCATTTCCAACGTTTGAAGAGCTCGAGGTTAAGTGTTTATTGTGTGGGAATGTGTTCGTCAACACGACGGGCGGTATATTTAAAAGCCTTGCAGCCTCCGTAAGTTTGGGGCATAAGTGTGTAAGGTGGTCATCGGTACAAAATTTCCAAGGAAACTTCAGCTTACGTTTCTCTTTATTTCCCTCTCCAACATTATCATTTTGTTTCCCATTATTATCTTTGTCCTTGGGTTTATTATTATTCTTCCCACCCTTATGATTATTTCGACCTTTCCTTTTATTCCCATCTGGTTATGGGTCACCATTTGGGTTCTTCGACGATTGCACAGAATGTACATCCACTGATTGGGTGGGTTTGGAGGATCCAGGTGAAGCTAGCCCTCCAGTAGACTTCATTGCCGAGTCTGTGGACTTTACATTGGAGGACCCTACAATGCCATTGGCATCAAGTCCAGGATTTTGTCTAGGATTGTGATTTGTCCATGGTGCGTTTGGAAGAAGGTGGTATAACATCCCAAAATGAGCATATATCAAATCAAGCTACTGGGCTCTAAAGATAGCTTCTTCCTCGTTGAAGACCCCAGAAGTAGAAACATCCTTTGAAATAGGAGTGTGCAAATACTTTAGGAACCATTCTATAAGAAAGGTCAGGGGTATAAGAGTCTTAACCAATTGCCTTCACCTATGCCATTCCTGGATATGGTCCGAGATGTGAGTGTCAGTACCCTGGCGTAAATTTGACAAAATTTCAAGTCCAACATCATAACGAATGGGCAGTTGAAAGTGGTTTAGAAAGGCTAGCACCAACTGATGAAAAGACCCATATGTCCCCCTAGGTATCTCAATGTACCATTGTGACGCGACTCCAATGAGAGTGTGCTGAAACAATCATAATCTAATAGAATCATGATTAAGAGAATTCGATGAGCACCAAAGGTGAAAAGTAGTGACGTGGTCACCAGGGTCCTCGCCATTCTTATCTTCAAAATTTGGAATGTCTGACGGAAGTTTGGTAGGGATAGGGGGCCATGTGGGATCATGACTCATCAGGTCATTCATTAGTTTAGACAAATCTAGCAAATTAAGCGTGGCCAGAAAGGGAATACAGGGTTGCGACACCTGGCCCCATCCTCACACAAAAGATTGTGTGTTAGGAACTACATTCCATCCAGGATTCTGGTAAGGACCAAAACCTTGTTCAGAATTAAAACACCCACCTCCGGGATGATTCGTAAAAGATGGATTGGGAATCATTCTAGTAGGGATTTTCTGATAAGAGTTATGAAAGTTTCCCTCAGTTGGATTAGATCCAAGTTGAGGGTTGTTAAAATTCCCCCCAATTGGATTAGATCCAGGTTGGGGAGTGACCAAAGTGTAAGACTGACCTCCTCCAGGTGGGAACCTAGAGGATTGAAGTGGATTCATCATGCCAAAATTATTGGTGGGAATCGACACCGAGGGGATAGGGATATAGGGCGAAACTTGTCCGACAGCTGGGTTGTCCCATCTATCCGTAGAAGGATTATACCCATGGTTAATAACGAGGACACTTCCTACATTAGGATTTGCTTGGGGAATATGAGAACTACCAAACACAAAGGGAGTGTAAGGACATGTACTACCCCCAAGTCCAAAGCTAGCATTATGGCCAGTAGCTGGGATGGCAGTCAAAAATTGCGAAGTGAAGTTAGGAATACCATAAGAAAAGGGACTAGAATCCATGGGGATGGTCTAAACATTGTAACTCAGTGAGTGGCAAAAACTCCCAAAAGGGTTTGAGGCAAGAGATGAAGCATTAACTACAGGCTAAGACATAGTACCAGTATAAGCCTCTGGCACTGCACCTGTAGCGGCTGCAGGTGTCGAAGGGGTGCCATTAACTATAGTAGGATTGAGAGTTGAAGAACTCCCAGTGTTTTGAAGACTAGACTCGGTACTCATCCTTGTGGAACCACAAGTCTGAAAAGTGGATGTGTGGGTACCACTCCTGATAACTCTATGCCTTTTAGAAGGAAAGAACTCGAAAACCGGTGGTAACTGTAACAACCGACGATACCTGCGAGGAAGATGGTCCAACTCCATGAAGACTTATGACTCTCCAACAAATAACAATATATCCTAAGGCCAACTAGTAGTCAAAGAGTATACCAAAATTTTAAATGACCAATATGCATGAAAATAGGCTAAAGTGGTTGAGTGGCCTCCCTCGCTAAAGAAGGTATGTCTCATCTAAGAGGGACTTGATAATTACCCAGTGGAGTCACCATTTCTGTTACAAGGATAAAAATCTCTATGGCCAAGGGTAGACCACAACATACAGGTATGACTGCAGAAATCAACTCAATTCCAACATATGCTATATAGAATAATGTGCAATATAAGAAAGAGGCCTACCTCGATCCAACATTTGTTGATGTTCCACCGTTGAGCACTTTGACCCAAATATTTATACCTACAAGAAGTTCTCAACAAAAAAAAAGAGAAAATACATAGTGATGATATAAAATGGATTAGCACATCAGATAGCATAATCCATTAATAAACCTTACAAACATGCCCATGGATAGTAATCATATATTTGTAAGATACCAATAAGATGGGAAAGGAGTATTTCTATTAATAATTGATCAACAAAAGTGACAACATTACAAAACTCCATGTCGGCACGGTTCGAAACTAAGAAACCAAGTTCCTTCCAACTAGGTCTCCACCACTTCAATCCTCCACCAAAGGCAAGCTGATAGGAAATAGGCAATTAGGTCCTCTCAGCAATAGGGAAAGAGATTGGGGGTTGAACACTGTGTTCAGACTTGAGGGACAAAGGGATGCAGACTCAATATCAAGTAATTTCTCCAGAGTAACTTTTCTCTCAAAGTTGAATGCTTTCTCCTCTTTTCCATAACTCGAAATTGTGCTCTTATAGCCTTCAGAATGCAACTGAAGGGCCGAGTCTGAATGTTTCCAGTATATGGAAGGCCATGGATTAGAGATCTTCTATCGTGACATGGAAACTCGACCTCATTTTGTATTTCCTGGCACAAATCCTAATGTATGCGGGTTGTAGTGGAGCAGCCAACGCATACGCATCTTGTATAACAAATAGGGAGCGTATATGTGAAAAAATGTATATTTTAAGCTATGGATTCATCAAAAGGGGATGATAAGTCTGCATAGGGAAATGGAAAAAAGGTCCTTTGTGCAAGATAGCAATGGTGAGGAAAATCTTGCTATAACATAAGGCAAGGCAGAACATGACAATTCAAGCCATGTCATGTCAAGGAAATGCATGGGATGGCATGGAAAGGAAAGGAAATGCATGACATGGGAAGGAAAATCAACAAAAGGCATGGAATGGCAAGGCATGGCATGTTATGGAAAGGAAAGGCATGACATGGAATGGAAAGGAAATGCATGGCATGGCAAGGAAAATAAATGCAAGGTATGACATGGAATGGCGTGGAAAGGAAAGGTATGGAATGTCATGGCAAGGTAAGGCATGGAATGGAAAGGCAATGAAAGGCATGGGATGAAAAGACAAGAAAAGGCATGGCATGGTAAGGAAAGGAATGACATGGGATGGAAATTCTAGGAAAGGTAAGACATGACATGGGAAGGAAAGGCATGACATGGAATGGCATGGTATGGCAAGTCAAGTCAAGGAAAGGCAAGGCATGACAAGGCAAGGAATGTAATGGCATGTCATGGAAATGAAACACAATGGAAGGCATGGCATGACATTACATGGAAAGTAAATACACGTCATCAAAAGTCAAGGAAATGAAAGGAAAGATATGGAAATTCAATGTAAGGAAAGACATGGAATTAAAAGACAAGGCATGGCATGACAAGGATAGGCATGGCATGGCATGGCATGACAAGGAAAGGCATGACATGGCATGGAAAATAAATACAAGGCTTGGCATGGAAAGGTAAGGAATGGAAAGTCAAGGAAAGACAAGGTAGGGAATGACATGAAAAGGAAAATCATGTCATGGAAAGGAAAGGAAAGGAAATTCAAGGAATGACATGGCATGGAAAGGTAAGGCATGGGATGGAAAGGAAAGGCATGGCATGGCATGAAAAGGAAAGGCATGGCATGTAAAGGAAACACATGGATTGAAATGGAATGACAAGGAAAGGCATGGCTTGGCATGGTAAGGCAAGAAAATGAAAGACATGGAATGGCATGACATGGAAAGTCAAGGAATGGAATGTCATTTCAAGGAAAGGAATGACAAGGGAAGGTATGAGAAGGCATGGCATGGAAAGGTGGGGCAAGGCATGAAATGGCATGTCATGACAAGGAAAGGAATATCATGGAAAGGCAAGGCATGACATGAAAAGGAAAGGAAATGAATGATATGCCAAGGCAATGCATGACAAGGCATGTAATAGAAAGGAGAGGCATGGCATGGCATGGCATGACCTGACATTGCATGGAAAGTCAAGGTAAGGCAAGACATCTCATGGAAAGGAAAGGCATGGAATGACATGGAAAGGCAAGGTGTAATGTCCCCAACGACCAAGGCTGGGCCACGCCACACAAAAACTCTCTCTTTTACCACTCTGATACCATTTAATATATTGATATATTTTTTCATATGAACGAAGTTAAGCCGAATAATAATAACATGGAATGATAATAATCCATACATATAAACAATAGAAATTCCTTAACAAAAAATCATAATCCATAACATACAATTTGTACAAACACATAAAGGAACTTATATTTAGTGAATTAAGAACCAACTACATGTAGACCTTCCATGTTCCTCCCATCCATAGACCACACTTCTCATAATCTCAGCAGTGGGTCACCCCCGAGCTGGGGATAAACTTTACCCTGGAAAAGGAAGTTCTATTCCAGTCTAAGGTTTATCAATTAGCAACAATTCTTAGCGTCAGGTGCTAACTCAAGAAACCAACATACAGTCCCTCATCCCCCACATGCTTGTCTCACCCTAGGAAGTGGCCCCTTCTCTGCTCGATAGTCCCTTGGATGCCCCCCTTCCCTTCTGGGGCTTCAAAAATAGGACAGAAAGGGAGTCTCAGAGTAGTGTAGTTGTATCTTGGCCTCTAGAAACCAATCTACAATCCCTCATCCCCCACATTATTGTCCCATCCCAGGAAGTGCACCCCTTCTCTGCTCAATATTCCATCGACTACTCCTCTTCCCTTCCGAGGCTTCAACAATAGGTCAGACATGGTGTCTTAGAGCCCTATAGATGCATCTTGGCACCTTGGGAATTAATCCCCAATAGTTCTCTCATCTAGAGATAATTCTCACAAACCTAACAAACTGCTTCTTCGACCATGGGCCTGACAACCCACTTCTTTGATCTATGACCTTCCACCCACTCCTTTCGCTCCAAACTTACCAAGTATAGGTACTGATACCATTGGTAGAATTGATTAGTCCTGAATATCGTAATATTGATGGGAAAATTTACTAAATTCCACAATATATATGCATGTTCCCTAAATGACACATGTCCCTCAAGGAACCCACTTTTATCCACTTGTAATTCATTCCCTTCCCATAGGAACTTAGGATAACATAAATTTATATCCATACTTTAGACTTTAGGAATAATAATACAATATTCCTTTGGGATTAAGCCCTCTATTTTATCCCCTTCCTAGACTCTTATCCTCCCTTTACCTTCCTAGTGGAGTTTATCCCCCCATAATATTTTACATGGTTGGTCTACAACATTGATGTTTTTCATTAAAATTTGTGTGTGATTACATATTACAATGATGGCTCACTGGCCATTTTAGCATCTGCATCCATGGCCTACTAACCACATAGACACTTTGGCATCAGAATGCATATACACAAAGTAACACTGGCCCAAAATATCATGGCTCACTAGCCTATGTGTTCATTTACATTTATAGGTACAATTGGGGTTCGATCTAGGGGAATTACATTCCCCTCCCCCTTATTTATGCATTGTCCTCAATGTAGTATATGCACATATACAATCAAAACTTCAAACTTCTTCAAAAATATGTGGGTATTATGCCCGCATTTCATCTTCATTATCCCAATTTGGATCCTCAGGACCGTACCAGGTCCATTCGACCTTTACCAATCCTATTGCTCAATTTTGAACTAGCTTGAATTTCTGATCCAATATGCAAACCGAATAAACTTGGCAGTCTCCTTCTTGCTCCACCTGAATCACATTCCAATCAATGACATGATTATCATCAATTCCATACTTTTTAAGAAATGATACATGGAATACATTATGAATACACATTGATACAAGTAAGGAAAGCATGCATGTTACAGTACCAATCCTCTCCAGTATTTCAAACAACCCACAAAAACGTTTTCCAGCGTTGAACAATTTTCCAACTTCAGAGAACTTCTTTTGGATTTTACTTTCAAGAACACATGGTCACCCTCTTTGAAATCTCTGTGAGTTCTTCCCTTATCAACATAACTTTTCTTCCTATCCCAGGAGGCTTTTAAATTCTGTTTTAATCTCACCATCTTCTCTTCCATTTCCGTGAGTAATTCTAGTCTAACCATTGCTCTTTCTATTGGGTTGTCCCAAATCACTCATGTGTTTCATTTTCTACCATAAAGTGCCTCAAATGGCCTCATCTTTAGAGATTTTTGATACCCATTGTTATAATCAAACTCCACTAAATGTAACTAATACTCCCATTTGGATGGTTTATCCATCACATACATACTTAACATGTCTTATATCACTTGATTCACCTTCCTTGTTTTCCCATCTGACTCTAGATGATAGGTTGTGCTAAAGTTTAGATTGGTACCAAATCCTTTGAATAACCCTTTCCAAAAATTTGATGTAAATTTTGGACCTCTGTCAAACACAATTGTCTTGGGTATACCATGTAGTCGAGCAATTTCTCTCATATAAATATCAACAACCTCCTTCTTCATACCTAACCAATAATATTATCTCTTGACAGCTACAATAGTTTTATGGTAACCTAGGTGTCCAACATAAGGTACATTATTCATTTCTTTTAAAATCATATTTTTTCAATTCTTGAGAATTTGACACATAAATTATTCCCTTGTACATGAGAATTTCAGCCTTTCCCGACTTATATTCTTCACTTTTCTGCTGCAAATTACCTTGATAAATTTTTTCCCTTACCTCCATGTATTTTTGATCTAATTTTGTAGCCTCTAAAATTTTGTCCTTCAAATCTGATTGGTACATGCTAATGGTTGTAGAATGCATCTCATGCACCCTCCTGCTAAATGCATCTGTCACCTTTCTCTCTTTACCTTTGATATGCTTAGTATCAAAGTCATATTAGATGAGAAATTGCAACCATCTAATTTGCCTGACATTCAAATTTGGTTGTCGAAAAACATATTTCAAAATACTATGGTCTGTACTTAATTCAAATATTTTCCCCATGAGGTAGTGCCTATACATATTCAAGGCATGAACTGTGGATTTCAATTCTAAATCATGAGTAGCATAGTGCCTTTCATGCTCCTTTAATTTCCTTGATTCATAACATACCACATACCCATTCTGACTAAGAACTTCGCCAAGTCCTTCTTTACATGCATCAATGCATACAATAAAGTCTTCATTTGGATAAAAAAACTTTAATATTGGAGCACTTGTCAGTAAATTCTTCGAGTGTTGGAAACTCCTTTCACAATCTTGTGTCCACTCAAACTTCACACCCTTGTTTTTCAAGGAAGTGATTGGGTGTGCAATATTTGAGAATCCTTCAATGAATCTTCTATAGTAACCTGCAAGTCCCATGAATGATATCACCTCAAATACATTCTTTCATGTTGGCCACCCCTCAATGGCCTTTACATTTTGTGGGTCCACTGCAATTCCTTCCTCTGAAATGATATGGCCCAAATAATTAATTTTCTTTTGGTAGAATGAGAACTTTCTCCATTTGGCATACAACTAATGATCCTCAATACATGTAATATCATCCTCAAGTGTTGCTCATTCTCTTCCTCATACTTATAATATATAAGAATGACATCCAAGAAAACAATGACAAACTTATCTAAGTAATTCCTGAAAATACCATTCATTAAACACATGAAGACAACTGGTTCATTTAATAACCCAAATGGCACCACTGTAAATTGATAATGACCATACCTTTTTATAAAGGAAGTCTTGTTGATGTCTTCGTCTTTAATTCTTACCTGATGATAGCATGACCTAATATCAATATTCAAGAATATCTTCTCATCTTTCAGTTGATCAAAGAGGTCATATATCCTTGGCAAATGATACTTGTTCTTCACAGTTACCTTGTTCAACTATTTGAAGTCAATGCAAAGCATAAATGTACCATCCTTCTTTTTCACAAATAGAACTGGGGCACCCCAAGGTGACACACTTGGGAATATATACCCCTTCTTCAAAATCTCCTCAAGTTGCATTTACAATTCCTTTATTTCTTGTGTGCTCATCCTATAAGGAGTCTTGGATATTGGGGTTTCTCGAGGCATCATATTAATGGAAAAATCAATATCTTTCTTGGGTAGAAATCCCATTATTTATTTAAATACATATTCACACTTCTTTAGGATGAAATAATATTCAATACTTGTCACCTTATCTTTATTGGCCTCTTCCATATGTGCTACAATTATTGGACACCCTTTCCTGAAACTTTTCTTCAACTGTAAGGCTGAAACTTCTCTTATGGTTACCGACTTGGGAATTCCCTGAACTCTCCTCAAGTTTCCTTCCTCATCCAAGCAATTAAATTTATTATTATAACATTATAGGACAACATGATGTTGTTCCAAGCAATCCATACCAATTAGGAAGTAATATGATCCCAAAGGTATGATACTCAATTATTCTCTTGTGCCCAGTACATTCATGTCCATTGGAGATGCCTTAAACATCTCATTAATTTTCCTTTTAGCTCATGTAGCTAGCAACACTAACTAAGGTTTTCCAATCTTGCTTCTTGGAAATTGAAATATTTCCACCATCTTAGGATCTAGATAACTATGAATATCTCCTGAATCAATTAAAATAGCAATGGTTTGATTGTTGATCCTACCCTCCACTTCAATCATATGTGATTGAAACTCAACTTGCTTGTTATCTAGAGTTGCATAGATCTTTGGTACATTTATTACCATGTCCTCTATTGTTTCAACTTGCTATACATTGTGAGTGATCTTCACTTTTTCACCTCTTTGAGGGAAATCTCTCAACATATGATCTCCTCCACAACCCCAACATTGAATAGGTGGTTGCCTTGGTATTTTCTCTATTTCCTCTATCATTTTGGGTTCTTTAGAGGTTGGCTATCCCTTCAAATTATTTCTGAAGAATGGTGGCATGATCCCCTTCTTCCTCTAGTCCATCATACTTTTATTTTTTTCTTCCCATGCCATTTGGAAAGTTGGTCTTCCGCTATTTCGATAATAAATGCATCTATCCCTCCTTATAGTTTCCTCTAGTGTCTTGGGATCATCATACTATATATTATTACTAATAAAATATGGCATCCCATTCAGGTACCTCTGAATCTTAACTTGTTCATCCTTTATGAAAGAAAAATATTTTAACAACTCTAAAAACCTTCTTTCATACTCATCTATGGTCATAATGCCAAGCTTGAGTTCAAATACCTCCTTCATTTTCTCATCATAGTATCATTTAGTCAAGTATTTCTTTTGAAAATACCTCTTGAATTCCCTCCAAGTAACCTTATTCTCATCAATGTGCCGCACTTGTACAAATTGGTCCCACCACATTGATGCTTTTCCTTTGAGATGATAGATGAAAATTCTTCCTTCTTCTTGTGAGGACTATTTATGTAACTAGAAGTACTTCTGCATGCCTAGTAGTAAGGTATATGCATCCTCATCCTTCTTGTGTTCACCATCAAATGTAGGGGGTTTTATCTTATTCATGTCTCCTTGTAGATCATCTATTCTAGGCCTCCTTTTATGCTTCCTGACATGGGATGGAATTGAACTATTATGTACTCTCCTAGTTGAATGCCTTGGGGAGTGATGGTGATGCCTGCCAACACTTCTTTTTCTTCTCCTCTCATCATGAGATCTGTGACTCTCGTATTTTCTTGACTCAGTATCCTTATCCATCTTTTTATCTATTTTGTCCAATCTCTGCATTAACTTTATGTTTAATCCTTCTTGTTGCTCCTTGGATTTCATAATCCTCTCATTATCAAATTTATAACTATGGAAATCCTTTTGTAGACTTTTTATGGTTTCTACTAATTTCATGCTTTCCTCCTTTCCTCCTTTCCTTCTTTACTCAAACTGACATACAACCCATTGAATTCCTCTTCATGGTTGTAAGTCCTATGTGTATCTTCCATTTTTTTGGTCACTGTGTTGATCTTGTTTTGATCTAAATTCTATTAACTCTGCAAAATGTGTAGGCAACAAGATTTCTTAGATTAAATAATTTAACGAATTTATGAAAATTATGCACAATTTTGTTCCAATAATGCATCAACACTCTTTATTCTTATTTCTTGTAAAATTAACTACCCAGATCAATTTTCTAGGTGGATATATATAATCTTGTATCCAATACCCTTCCATGAACCCGACATAAAAAATTAGCCATTTTTTCATCTACGTGGACTCACAGGCTCATAATATTGTAACTTTCCTTTCATAAGTCCGTTCGAGAAGTATCAACACTTAACCATTTTTCCATTTGCGTGGACTCGCAGACTCATAATATTGTAACCTTACTTTCATAATTCCATCCAAGAATTATCAACACTTAATCATTTTTCCACTTATGTAGACTCATAATTTTTTAACCTTCCTTTCATAAGTCCGTTCGAGAACTCTCAACACTTAACCATTTTTCCATCTACGCAGACTCGCAGAATCATAATATTTTAACCTTCATTTCATAAGTCCATCTGAAAAGTATCAACACTTAACTGTTTTTCCAAGTCTTATGTGGACTCGTGGACTCATAATATTGTAACATTCATTTCATAAGTCCGCCTGAAAAGTCTCAACACTTAACCATTTTTCCATTTACATGGACTCATAATCTTGTGACATTCCTTTCATAAGTCCATTCAAGAAGTCTCAACACTTAACCATTTTTCCACTTCTTACCGCGGTTTCTTGGAACTGACAATTAACCTACTACATGGATCTACATCACCCAATAAATGTCATCATATCCAACATGTACCTACCACAACGATAGTACACGTCTTTATTCTACTGCATCAGATGACATGTGGCCTCCACGTCATCGTACAAAAAAATACCTAAATTTTTCCGATTTTCTTATTTTCAAAATTTCCAAAGAGGCTTAATTATTCACATTACCCATAAAATTTATCTTAATTTTTACTGCCATAATTTCAACAAATGAATTATAGATATCCTTTTCTAGGATTTCGTCAAACAATTTTCCTGCATAGTTTGTAATTTAACTTCTGCGCTCCACTACTTGGCCCATCCAGGCCCAGTGTTGAAAAACAACCCACTTTGATACCACTTTGTAATGTCCCCAACCACCCAATCTAGGCCACGCCACACAAAATATCTCTTTTACCACTATGATACCATTTAATATACTGATATGTTCTGCATATGAATAGAATTAAGAGAAATAGTAACAACATATAACGATAATAATTCATACATATAAACAATAGAAATTCCATAACAAAATATCATAATTCATAACATAGCATTTTCACAAACACATAAAGGAACTTATATTTAGTGAATTAAACACCAACTATGTGTAGAACTTCCACATTCCTCCCATCCATAGACCACACTAGTCCTAATCTCGGTAGTGGGTCACCCCCGAGTTGGGGATACACTCTACCCAGGAAAAGGAAGTTCTAATCTAGTCTAAGGTTTGTCAATCAACAAAAATTCTCATATTCAGGTTTTGACTCAAGAAACCATTCTACAGTCCCTCATCCCCCACATTCATTTCCCACCTCAGGAAGTGTGCCCCTTCTTTGCTCGACAGTCCCTTGACTACCCCACTTCCCTTCAGGGGCTTAAACAACATTCCAGACAAGGAGTCTCAAAGTCGTGTAGCCACATCTTGGCCTCTAGAAACTAGTTTACAGTCCCTCATCCCCCACATGTCTATCCCACCCCAGTAAGTGTTCCCCTTCTCTTATGAAAAATCCATCGGTTGCTCCACTTCCCTTCCAGAGATTTAGAAATAGGTCAAACATGGAGTCTTAGAGCCCTATAGCTACAACTTGGCACCTTGGTAATTAATCCCCATGAATTCTCACACTTGGAGAGAATGTTCATGGACCTCACAACCCACCTCTTCGAACATGGGTCTAACAACACGATTCTTTGACCTATGGCCTACCACCCGCTCGTTTCGCTACAAACTTACCAAGTAAAGGTACCACTACCATTGGTAGCATTAATCAGTTCCAAATGTCATAATATTGATGGGAAAATGTACTAAATTCTCCAATATGTATGCATGTTCCCTTAATGACACATGTCCCTCAAGGAACCCACTTTTCTTCACTTGTAATTCATCCCCTTCCCATAGGAACTTAGGATAACATAAATTTATATCCATAATTTATACTTTAGGAATAATAATATAATATTCCTTTGGGATTAATCTCTCTATCTTAGCCCCTTCCTAGAGTCTTAGCCCCCCTTTCCCTTCCTAGTGGAGTTTATCTCTGCATACTCTTTTACATGGTTGGTCTACAACAATGATGTGTTTAATTAATATTTGTGTGTGATAACATATTATAATGATGGATCACTGACCATTTTAGCATCTGGCTCCATGGTCTACTAACCATTCAGACACTCTGGCCTCATAATACATATACACAAAGGCACATTATATCAAAATGTCTTGGCTCACAAGACTATATGTTCATTTACATTTATATGTACAATTCGGGTTCAACCTAGGGGTATTACACAAGGCATGGCATGAAAAGACAAGGAAAATCATGTCATGGCAAGGAAAGGCATGGTGTGGCAAGTCTTGGTAAGGCAAGGCATGACATGGAAAGGAAAGAAATGGTATGGCAATGAAATAAAATTAAAGGCATGGCGTGGTATGGCATGGAAAGGAAAGACAAGGCAAGGAAAAACAATGCAATGTAAGTAAATGCAAGGCATGGCATGGAAAGTGAAATCATCGCATGGAAATGAAAGGATGGAATAACAAGTCAAGGAAAGGAAGGGAAATTCAAGTCAAGGAAAGGCTAGACATGGAAACAAAAGGCAAGACATGGAAATTTAAGACAAGGTAGGGAAATGCAAGGCTAGACATGGAAAGGAAAGGCAAGGCATGGAAAGACAAGGTCTAGGTATAGGTCTAGGTATGGAAAGGAAATGAAAGGAAAGGAAATGCAAGGCATGCCAATGAAAGACAAGGAATGTAAAGAAAATGTAAGGAAACACAAGGCAAGTATAGGAAATGAAGGGAAAAAAAAGCAAGGATAGGCATTGATCACATACTTTGTTGTGGATGCTCCATCCACTTGGAATATTGCAGATTCATCCATGGAGTTGGATACCTTGGAATTCATACATGTGGAGTGGCTGCATGCATGGGCATCCTTGGAGGGAACATTTCATGTAGACACTTGGCATTTTAATTGGATTAATATCTATTTTTGGTGGTTTGTCCCATTCATGAATATCAATTGGTGCATACTACTACTATTTTTGGATGAGGGAGAATTGCTTTGGAGAGGCTAATATCCACATGTTGTGACATGGTCAATCATGGATTGAGGAGAGATCTAACTAATTCATTATTATAATATTTATTTGACATGTCATGGAGTTAGTTAGAACATAATAATATTTTATTATATAAGAGAAGAGACTCACTCTATACAGAAGAGTTCTCTCTCTCAATTGTAAAGGGTGGACAATTTGGGTATTTAGGAGCCCTCCTCTTGGGATACATTGTAGAACATTTTTTCAAGCTTAATGGAGAATTTGAGGTATATTTTCATTTGATGTGAGGCTTTATTGTTCACTCATATTTTATGTGTTGATTTTGTATTAATAAGCCCTTGTAACATGTTTTTATTTCCATTATAATGAACCATGCTTCATTTTGGATAGAGTAATGTGAGGTTTCAACCCTTTTATTTCTATTGTGATTATGTTAACCTACATGATTATTATTATTGGTTCCTCGAGTATTAACTAGGATGATACTTTAGTATTTTGTAAAATTTAGGTCCTTGAGAACGATTAATTGCATATGGATTTAATACTTAACAACATTTTCCACCATAAGATATTCGTTAATACATAACAAAAGTATTTATAATCACTTTAGTTAAAACAAACTATTCTTACTTACATAGACTTCCTTAACACTTTAAAAAGTAATTAATCAAATTAAATAAATTATTACAATGATTAGTGTAATAATAAACTCCAAATCTATTTGAATACTCAACCAAATTGAGAAAACAATTATTTCATTTCATCAAATTTTCATAAATCTATCCAAATTTTGTGAAATAGTTGCTAGAACCTAAAACATCTTTGTATAGTCTTCAACAAACATCTCCTATAATAAGTGGATTTATTTAATATTGTAAAGGTAATTGTAGTTTCTATTATTTAAATGTAAGTTATTGAATGTACAAACTCATCGACTACATAGATGCGTTAAGTGATCCTTCTATCTTTCGATGTATGAGTTTCTCCTTCGAACTATTGAAAAACAATATTTAAATTATCATACTAAGAGATCTTAAATTGAAGGTTATAGGAGATTTTGAGTCTGACATTTCATATTCTCATCATGTATGGGTGAAATCATGAAGATGGGTTACACTTTTGCTTGTTTTATGAGAAACAAAAACTGTATTTTCACAAGTTATTCAACTTCCGACATATAAAAGTATTTTTTTTATTTAGAATTTCACTTTACAGTAAAAACAAAACTTGTGAATAATTGTGTTAGCTTTCCAA
>JZKD02S1646825.1:339525-351695 GCA_000966675.3 Picea glauca | reverse complement strand
CCGGGGTCGTAACTTTTGCATACGATCTCCGTTTTAGGCGTGTGATAGCTCGTTGGAAAGGTATCGTCGAGGAGATTCATTTTGGGGGCTCAATTATTCCTTCGGCTATCATTGATAACCTTGATCTCAAAAAACCTTCATTTAGGCCCTCAAAATGGCCCCAGAAGTTAAACCTACTAAAAATAGTAAATTGCCAAAATTGCCAGAAAACTGTTTTGAGCTAGTCGGAAAAGGTGGGTGGCCACCTATATCCACCTGGATCATCATGGGAATCACATAAAAAGATGGACTGCAAGAGGATTTTGATCGCTCCCAGTATTGAAAAATACCAACCATGGAAACTACGCCTTTCTTAATTTTTTTCACAGCGGGAGGCCTTTGGGCAGTCCTCACAACCTTAAATGTTTACCTAATAGTCCTCACAGCCTAAAATGTTTTCTTAACAATTTTGTTACAATACATTTTCCTCCGATTTTTCTGATACAATCTTGTCTACAGTGAATTTCGTCAATATTGTTCTTCACTGACATTCCTGGTTGGCTGGTTGGTGCTTGCTCCTTGGTTCCCTGGATGCTACTTATTGTTGTTTGATTCAACTTTGCAGAGTTGAGGTCCTGCAGCTGCAGTGGGGCCTTTTGGTGCTTGTTCACTGGTTTTTTATTTGTTGGTTTCTCTTGTTTTCTTCAACTTTGCAAGGTTGAGGTCCTGATCCATTCACTCGTGGGTCTTGGTGTTGCGGTTGCATTCTTGAATTGCTTGACATGCCTGTTGCAATAAATTTTCATCCTTTTTTTTTCTTCTGCAATGTTGTCTACAGTGAATATGGGAAATATTGTTCTTTGGCAGAGTTATTGTTTCGTTGGTTGTTGCTTTCTCATTGCTTGTTGACTGGTTTCTTGTTTTCCTATTTTTATTGTTGTTGTTGTCATTCCCCATTGACGGGTGGGTTTCATTCATGTTCGTTCTTTGTTGTTTGCTATTTCCATTTTGCAAGTGAAAAATTTAAATACTGGAAATGCTTGAGTCAAAATCCTCTTCCAAAACATGTTTGTATGCAAAGAGAAAATTTGATTTCCTTTTTTATATGTCACTAGGTGTTATGGAGGTGTCTGAATTGCGGATGCAGAATGCCAACCGTGCAAAACTGCAACTTCCTTAAATGTTTGCATAGTGGGAGGCCTTTGCACGATCCTCATAGTCTTACATGTTTACCTACCAGGCCTCACATCTTGAAATGTTTTCTTAACAGGCGTGTTACATTATATTCCTCTGATTTTTTTATACAATCTTGTCTGTAGTAAATTTGGAAAATATTGTTCTTCACCAACATTCCTGGTAGACTAGTTCATGCTTTCTCATTGGTTCGTTGGATGTTGCTTATTGTTGTTTGATTCAACTTTGTAGAGTTGAGGTCTTGCAACTATAGTTAAGCCTTTTCGTACTTGTTCACTAGTTTCTTCACAAACACATATCCACTTGGAAAACGCAAATTGGAACATGGTTTCATAGTTGGGCCACCTAAAAATACTATTAAGATAAAATAATATGCAAAATTTTGCAGTAGATATAAACAACATCTCTTTTGAATTGAACCAGAGTTTGTCGAGATCGAACTATATTTCATGGCTAAGAATGTCTTTCCCATAGTTAATGTGTTTCTATGGCTTCATAGTTATGAGACTAAGTTTTTTTGTGTGAGGGATGAAGTTCTTGTCTCCCTTTCTTTTTCCTCTTCTAAACTTACCCATTTTTCCCTTTTGTTCTTCCCCTCTATTATGCGTTTTTGGTTCTATACTTGGTCATGTTTTTGTGCTCACAGGTTCCTGGGGTGGCTAACTGACAAATCCTCATCTCCATGTATATCTTCACATCACGAGTCCGACCGACCGCCGTTCGTTTTCATACTTATCCAATTTTATTAACGCTGGTTCGCAGATAGGCCTTATGGAAATCTGGTGCCCCGTGTTCGGGGTACACATCTTGCACCCAAAACTTCGGTTCTCTACAATTCGACCTTGGACTCCTCGAACTCGTAAGCTTGAATCTACCTATGATGAATCCGTCTGTCCAAACCACCTTTCCATACTTAGTTGAGTCTTCAAAGTTTTGCGGGTTCATGCACTCCCAGGTTCAGAAAAGTTTAAAATATTTTTTCGCTCCCCTCCATTCCCGCCACCTTTCACCCTTCCCAATGCACATTAATTATGATTTTACTAGGGACAACCCACCAGAAAGGTTCTAAAATATTGGCTTTAAGAAGAGGAAAGATCCAGGACATCTCCCATTAAAACGCATTAACAAGCGAATATTATGGGATCTGATAATCTTTTTTGCATCCATATTGAATTGGAAAAAAGTGTTGGTCATCATCATAGTAATAGTGAAATATTGTACTACCACACTGCCATCCACAAACGTGTCATCCAAAAAGGTCTTGACATCATGTCCCTTTTTAATATTGTGCATATATTACACGTTGTCATATTTGAGAATCTGCTTGCATATGGGAATGTTAACTTATGTTATTAGTGACTATTCAACACATATATTTGAAAAGATTGGCATTAATAAGCAAAAATATCGAGGGAATCTGCCATTAAAACAAATTAAACCAAGATTTAAGGAAGATTATACGATCATCCTCCAACGTTCATTTTAAATACTTATTCCCATTTCTCTTTATCACTGAAGACTTGGGATTTAAGGTGCCTTCGTTGTAATGTTCCTGGTCGTCAACATGTGAGACAACTTAGAGATGCCATTCAGGCCCAATTGAAAGATGAGGGAATGGTTTTATGTGACATCAGCTTTGAGCAAAAAAAACTATGTTAGCCAACAAAAACTCAGACACAAAAAAAAATCAAGTATCTTGTGATTGGTATTCTCCCTGTATTTGATGCTTTGATTGGTTGAAAGGCTTGCCTAAAGATTTGTGTGTTGAACTTCTTTGTTTCGTTACTAGAAATTGGAAAGGACTTTCAGGTCACCTGCAAAATGCTCCTTTGTTGAAGTATATAGCTTCTTCCAACAACACAGATTTGGAAAATGTATCAAATATTGTAGACCACAGAAGAATTTATCTTTCGTCAGAGGAGTCACAGATATCATGGCTTGCAAAATGGTTTGGAATATTCAGAAATGATGCCAATTATTACTCCATTCGTGAATATACTCAGAAGGAAATTATAAATTTGGATCGTCACGAATGTGAGAAACTGTATGGGTGGTTGAATCAACATCCTAAAATTACAGAAGTTTCTATTTCAAAGTTTGTTGAGTGACTTCTGGGTGTGGTAACAGACTTGAAAAAAAATCAGATTCTTTATCAAAGTTTGTTCACCATCCTCTGGATGTAGTAACAAACTCCACATACAATCAACTTTCTATCGCTACTGCACACTTTTTTTCATTATTCCTATGCATATGATTGCATCTGGGTTGAAGATATTGCCCCTCTTTGCATGAATATTCTCCTCGTACTTGAAGGTGGTTATATAACTAGGGAATGAGGTTCTCACAAGTTTCTAATGCCTGCATCGACATGTAACTGGGAAAATTTAGTGGGAAGGAATTATGGATTATGGACTTTGCAACACCTTCTAAAGATTACTTTATACTACCACCTTCTGCAAAAATTTTGGCATGTTCAGGTAATGATTTGGTTTCTGAAAAATCACCTTTTACTACCACCTTCATATAATCATTTTGATTCATTCTTTAGAAGAGATCCCGATGTAGTAGTGTATTCCAGAGCTGTTTCCACCTAATATCAATCTTCCTGTTGTTTCCCTTGCTTTGAATAAGGAGAATGCATTTCTTCTATTGCAGTGGATTCAATATTTACAAAAAATAAAAAATTACTTGATGCTTGAAGTATTTCCTTGTCTAGATCAAATAAATCACCATGGCCTCGCCGCAAGAGCCTCTCGATTCGTTCATCAAGATCACAAATCGATAAAGACGAAGTGGTTTCCTAGTCATATAGTGCTTTCATCACCAGCTTGCGTTTGTACATGTGCTTTTATTTCTACCTTATTTCTTTCTCCTGGTGGTGGATCCTTCTATCCCAACCAACATGATGGAAATAAACTAGCTCTACGGAATCTGAGTTGACTATATATTAATTTCAGTTAACTTAAAAAAGGTTTATTTGTGTGACCTAATGTTAGACATAGAAAATACAATTTCTTATTTCTTAAAATATAAAACAATGTATTTTTTTAGCACACAGATGTTCGAAAAGTTTTATCCATTGTTTGGGATTCACGTCCTTCAAGGATGTTAATTAATCACACAATTGATATTGCTTGTGCCAATACAATCGAGCCGTCATCCACTATGGAAATTGCATTAACACTGTAATGTCAGATAATAGATGTCTGACATATACCTAATGTCAAGTTCGTTATCTCACATGACACCTAACGTCCAAATATTTATGGACTCAGAGGAACATTGTAATTGCCGTGACAAAGAAACACTAAAGTCAATGCACTTTGCAGATCTGACAATCCTGCAGGCTAAGTGCTTTGACAATGACAACCCTTATTGTTCACCGCATTGTCACACTGCAGTTAATAGAACTTCTCCCATTTCCACTGCCAGTGTCGATGTCTGAAGTTGAAGCTATCTAGAGCTTGGAGTCACGACCAGTGTGAATTCCTGAAGCTGAAACTACCTAGAGCCTAGGATCACGACTTGTTACACTTGACATTAGTATCAGTAGTGATTGAAAGATGATTGTATGTCGAGTCTGTTACTACATCCAGAGGTAGCTCAACAATCTTTGATATAGAAATTGGTTGTCTATCAAGTTTGTTACAACTTTGTTATAAAAGGTTCTGTAATTTTAGAATGTTGATTCAAATACGCATACAGTTTATCACGTTCATGAGGATCCAAATTTATAATTTCCTTCTGAGTATATTCGGGCATGGAGTAATATTTGGCGTCACTTCTGAATATTCCAGACCATTTTGTGAGCTACGATGTCTGCCACCCCTATGACAAAATATATTCTGATGTGATCTGCAACATTTTATACACTTTCCAGATCGTTGTTGCTGGAATAAGCTATCTACTTCAACAGAGGAGTATTTTGCAGGTGACTTGGACGTCCCTTCCAATTTATTGCAATAAGAAAAAAAAATTCAACATACAAATCTTCAGGCAGGCCTTTCAACCAAACAGATGATCAAATACAAGGAGAATAACAGTCACAACATACTTGAACTTTTTTGTCTCAACTTTTGTTGGCTAATAGGATTTTTTACCCCCAAAGATGATGTCACATAAAACCACTCCCTCGTCTTTAAATTGGGCCTGAATTGCATCTCTAAGTTGTCTCAGATGTCGATGAATAGGAACATTACAAGGAAGGCACCTTAAACCCCAATTTTTCGACAATAGAGGGAAATTAACACTTAGAAAAGTATGGAATGTTGAATAAATAACTAATGTGAGCATGCCATATCTTGAAGAGACAAGCTATTCAAAAAGTTGGGATAGATCTAGTTGACAAAACCAATGAAGTCCAACACCCAAAATTGATATTCAACTCGTTGTTTTTTACCAAGCAAGCATTTGATCATCAAGTTGAAATCTATAAATGACTGTCTAAAAGCTTGATTATTGTACATATTTTATTTTTTTCGTCAGCGACAACCCCAATCGCAATCATTATGGAAAATGCTTTTAAATTTCATAGAATATCTGCTAAATTATTTCAAGACAACTATTTTAGGAAATAATCTCAGCTGTATTTTGTAACCTAGTTTATTTGAATATAGAATATTTGAGGTTTTTGTATGGTCTTTTCAAATCTCTGATATATATTTTTTATTATTTTGTACTTTTTTGTGTGTGTGGGGTTAAACATGGATGACAAGCTTTTCTTTCTGCTTCCCAACACTTTGATTTAATAAAGGCTACTCTATCCGCTCCTTACATTTTACATGGAAGAATAATTTATGATAGGCCATACTTATGTGGTGCCCACCCTATACTTAAGAAAGAAATGGGAGGACCCGTAATGCTTTCATTCTTCAGGGTCTCGTAAATAGAATGAATTAATGACTCTATTTCAATAAAGCATATATTCATGTTCAATATTTTTCATATATTACAACTTCTTCTATTTGATAATATCCGTTCATATAAAAAAATGTTACGTCATATGTGTGTGTGTGTGTGTGTGTGTGTGTGTGTGTGTGTATTCTTTCTATTTCTTATGGGTTTCAATGAAATTTGAGAACTGAAAAACATCGTGCAAATTGGAAGATGCTTTGCATTTGGACTAGAAATAATCTATTAATATATATTAATATCAATAGTATTGGAATAAATATAAACACTTTCTCTTTAAATTTTCCTTGTTTTCTTCCCCTCTATTATCCCTTTGTGGTTCTATATTTAGTCACATTTCTATGATCACGGCTTCCTGGGTTCATAGATTGGAAGATGCTAATCTTTATCTATATCTTCACACCATGAGCTCGACTGACCGTGGTCCCTTTCAATACTTAGCCAATTATCTGATCATCGGGTCCCAGGTTTGCGGTATCCAACACTTATGTCCCATGTTCCGTCATATACATATTTCACTCAAAAAAATTTGGGATCTACAATTTATGATTTTACTAGTGATAACTCACAAGGGGTTCGAAAATATTGGCTTTAATAAACGAAAAATAGATGTTGTTATGTGAGATACTTAGCTCTTTTTCCCTTTTCTTCTTCCTGTCTATTATCTCTTTCTGGTTATATACTTAGTCTCCTTTATATGATTGCGGGTTCCCGGGTTGACGACATGACAGATCTTCATATTCATCTATATCCTCACATGATGAGTTCGAACGACCATTGTTCCTTTTCATACTTATCCAATTTTATGGACGTGGTTGTTGGGGTTGATGCTTCGAAATATGTTACTTCTTGTTCCATGATATACATCTTGCACTCAAAACTTTTGTGATCTACAATTCCACCACGAACTCCTCGAAATCACAAGCTTCACTCTACCAGGGTTCACAAAAGTTTCAAAGAATATGTCGCTTCCTTCCATCCCCACTAACTTCGTGCCCTTCCCAATGCACATTAATTATGGTTTTACTAGTGACAATTGAACACACTGGTACGAAACAATTGGCATTAACAAGCAAAAAAACATTGAGGACATCTCCCATTAACACTCATTAAACCACCATTTATAGTACTCGGAATGACCGTCGTTCTTCTCTATACTTAGCCAAATTTTTCCACTTGTTCCGTGATATACATCTTGCACCCAAAAAATTCCCTGATCTATAATTCCACCCCCGACTCCCCCAACTTGCAAGATTCACTTTACCTGAATTCATAAAAAGTTTCAAACCATTTATGGCTCTCTTCCATCCCCACCACAATCACTCCCTTCCCAATGCACATTAATTATTCCGACCTCTAGATTAACTTCCATTGTTCCGTGACCTATAGATAGCACCCAAACCTCCGCGATATACAAATTGATTGTCAGACTCCCACATCATCCCCTCTTTTGTGTTACACATTATGCATTCAAATGTTCCGAGCGATACAATTTGACCTTCGGGGCCTCACGTCTTCTGGGGAGACCTTGTCACCCTATTTTGGATCCTCGGGTTGGCGGATTCACGAAATGTCCAAATCCTAGTCATTGTTTCCTGTGCTGACCATATTTGTACTTCTTTCCAAATTTAAAACAACAAATTTTTAATGCTAAGACTTCATCATGGAACAACCGTAAAGATATTCATTAATAAGAAAATGCCTCGAGGACTAACTATCCCTACACAACTTGTCCAGAAACATGGTTTCAATATATTAGCGAAAACAAGTCTGGGCTACCATTTCCCTATTCCATACTTAGACACTTTTTCGATTGTGGGTTTCTGGACCAACGGGCTCAAAATTGTGTTTTGAATCTTTCGCGACTTGCAAACAGTGACCGAAGTTTCACGATATACAATTTGTTCGCTGGAATGCCCCGTCATGAGCCCGACCATTCGCCATTCCTTTCAATACTTAGACGCAAGTTGGCTATATGTTCATGACGTGGTACATTTCCATGGTTTCACATGCTGCAACCACTGTGTATCGAGTCCAGCCTACCGTTTCCCTGTTCCATACTTAGACACTTTTTCAATTACGATTTTTTGGACTGGCGGGCTCAGGATTGTGTTTCAAATGTTCCGTGACTAGAAAATAGTAGCTAAAATTTCGTGATATACAATTTGTTCACAGGAATGCACTATAATTCCCTCTTCCATGTTACGCATTTTGCAGTCAACACTTCCAAGAGATGCAATTTGACCCTTGGGCCCTCGCCTCTGTTGGTTGTATCTTGTATCCCTATTTTGAAGCCCGACCAACCGATTTTGATAATCAACCATTCCTTAATTGTTGTTCCTTGTCGCCGCCACCTTTGTACTTCTTTCTAGATATGCAATTGGAAATATTTAATGCTAACACTTCGTCATGCATGAACCTTAAACATGTCATTAATGAGTGAAAGGATATAGGAGATCTCCGACACTTCTGCCATATACAAATTGACAGCCAGACTCCCACATCATCCCCTCTTTCATGGTACACATTTTTCACTCAAGTTCTGAGACATACAATTTGACCCTCAGGAAGTCACGTCTCCTGGGGAACCATTGTCACCCTAATTATTAATCGCATCTGACCGCTTTCCATACTTGCCTATTTCATGGAATCTCTTTCACGGATCCTTGGGTTGGCGGGTTCACGAAATCTCCAATTCTTAGTCACTGTTTAATGTGCCTGCCACCTTCACACTTTTTTCAAAGTATGAAACGACAAAATTTTAATGCTACCAGTTCATCATGCAACAACCATACATGGACATTGACTATCGCCGCAGAAATTTCCTAGAGACATGCAGAAAAGAAATTTCTAGATAATGGGATATCTATTACAAATTTCAATATATTAGTGAAAACGAGTTCGGCCAGTTGTTTCCCTATTCCATACTTAAGCCACTTTTTCCATTGTGGTTACCCAGATAGGTGGGCTCATGATTGCGCTTCCATTGTTCCGTGCCCTACAAACAGTACCCGGAGTTCCATGATATACAAACTTCCCTCTGGACTGTCCCATCATGCCCTCTTCCGTGTTATGCATTTTTCACTCAAAACATTTCGAGACATACAATTTGACCCATTATCTCTCACCTCTAACGGTTGTACCTTGTAACCCTATTTTGAAGCCCGCTCGACCGCTTTCTATAATTAGAAAATACTTAATTTTTCTTTCCCGTCCCCGTGACCTTCGTACTTCTTTCTTAATATGCAATTAGTAACCTTTCATGCTAACAACTCACCATGCAGAAACTGTCAACATTGTCATTATTGATCGAAATGCTCGAGGAGATCTCCCATTAATACACATTAAACCAAGATCTGCAGAGAGTTATATTATCCCTTCCAATTTTTCATCTCAAACACGGGTCGTCGCATTGCCCCGTTAACAAAATCTCCAATCTTTAATTGCTCATTGTCGTACCCGCCATGTTCGCACTTCTAGGTATGCAATTACTGGTCTTTAATGCTGACAACGCATCATGCAACAACCATCGAGATTGTCATTAATGAGAGAAAGGCTCAAGGAGATATCCCATTCACACACATTGGACCAAGATTTGTGTAGGGTTATATTATCCCTTCCAACTCTTCATTTCAAACATCGTGTGGAGCAAACCAACGTTATCGCAAACTTATGGCAGCAACTTGACAACAATTCTGTGGAGATACAGTGAATATATTTGGACGTGAGGACCAAAAATTCCAGTGGTCTAGGGCATACTCTTACTATTCATCCCGTTCCACATAGAAAGAAGTGATTTGGACCTCTAGAATCGCTCGTGCAGGTTGCGTCTGTGAGGTTTTTGACTGTAAGGAGGTGGTCTCTTGGTGTGCCGAAAAATATATTTCAAGCCAAATAATTATTCCACTGCATGACCATTCTCCTATTTCTTTGTCACCTCAGGTCTTCCGCAAGATGTTAAGATTTTCGGAGACAACATTGACCTTGAGAGGACAAGACTGCAAGTCGTTCCTCAAAAAACATGATAACAGGTTGGACCTCTTACCTGATTTCCTTGAAGACCCGACAACAGTTCCTGAAGATATCACAAAATTGCAGGTCAGTTCCTTTAGAAATCCATTACGGGAAATTTCTTGTATGTTTACAAGAATAACGAGACAAGAATCCATGGTAAGCATTTCCCGTATAGTTATCTATATTTTGTACTTCACAGTCAAGGAACAATTCATTTTTTATTAGGGGAAGCTAATTTCCATTGAAATCTATTCTCAACAGTCATAGTTCAAAGAAGAGAATAAATTTTATATGTCATCCTACTTGATTTTCGCAATAGCACATTGCTGTCCATTTCCAAAACTGTCTTTGTCCAAGAAAGTAAACTATGAATTCGACCCAGTAACATTTTGGTACCAGGACTTGTGGAGGCACAAGGCATCCCATTGTTTTTATGAGGTTTTTAATGACTTTGTCTTGGTTTTCAAAGATTTATTGTTAGGAAAGGATGTTCCTTGGATGTCTGGCCAGGCAACCAAGTTTTTGGACAGGAAGGGGACACTTGAACAAAAGGAAAATTATAGTGTAATAATGATCTTTGGCTCCAAGGAAAGTCTTTCTTTCCTTCCATGTCAAATCACAAACAAGATGTTCGTTACAGAAATAACAAGGTAATACAACTAATGGTTTCATTTTTTCCATGGCAAGAGGAAACAAAAAAGTTCGTTCCTCTGCCCTGGAAAGTTGGGGGCTTCGTGTTCAGAAATGTCAACAAGATTGACGAATTCACAGGACATTTCAAGAACTTGAACCTAAAATATGTTGAATGACTAAAAGGGTTCGACCCTAATGGGATTTTTAAAGAACATTTACTATCAGTTGTCTTTAGCAACTCTTTTATCCATAGAATCCTAACTGAAGATAGAGACAGTGATGACAACACTCCTGCTTCTGACGATTGAGACATAGAGACATTGCAAAGCACAACTAAATTGTACAGACAACAGGGAAAAGGCTTAGGTGAGAAGAATGTCCAGTCCTTGACCAACACTCCCAAGAGCATGACATCACATAGAATCACTTCAATGGCCCACCCCAATAAAAAAACAACCCAGAAATATTCAATCGAAGGAGGAGATAAGAACCCTCCTCGCAGAAAAATTGATAGTTCTGACAAGCTTCCCCTGACGAAGAAGAGAAAAAACATTGTAGGGTAGGCGGAAGAGGCCGGAATTGAAAGTGAGAACATGCAACTTGAAACTTATTTGGAAGTCGTGTTCCATAAAGTTGATCCACCCACAGACACGATGCACCATAGTTCCACAATGGAAATAACTGAGACCGACATTTTTGACGAAGATGAATCCTTTGTATTCCAGAGTGTTGTTTTTGATATCCAAACTAAAAATTTAATTATTGAAAAGAGAGATGTAACAAATAAGAAAGGGAAATCGCGTTCATAGATTAACTTTAGGAAAATGCAACCGTCCCAAATCTCCCAATTTCACCGCACAACTGCAGATGCTCTCAATGATTCCATTGGAGGAATTGAAGCAGAGAATGCCAAACTGAACGGTCGAATCAAGGAATTGGAGGAGGATTTCATTCCTACCCTAGTGTTTTCCAGTCCTTTAGCAAAAACCATCCCTGTGACCCCTGCATCCAAGTTAAAAGGATCCTCCAGCCTGCTCACATCCTGTAGAGCCTATGTAGAAAAGAATATCAAGTAAATAATGAAGCTAATTACTGAATCCTGGGAAACATCACAAAATATAGCTTCCTTTCGAAGAGGGTAAATGATTTGCAGGAACATTTGCAGACAAATTTAAAAAATGAAGAATGTTTCTATCAATAGACGATGATCCCTTTTGCCAACCATGCCATCAAAAACTCATATCTGAAAAGAAGACAAGAGGATCTCCCCTCTCTAAAGAGGATCAAATAATTAAAAGCATGCTGGAAAGAAAAAGTTAAGAACTTGAAGCTGTTAAGAACCAAACATCAATATAGCATATAAAAACCTCAGGAAAAGTACTCAACGCCTTGAAAAAGAGATAATTTCAGATAATAAGCCTCTTCGAGGGGGCAACCTC
>JZKD02S1646825.1:288840-309757 GCA_000966675.3 Picea glauca | reverse complement strand
CAAAGATTCAATGCCATTACTGTAAAAAGTATGGGCATTATGCATATGACTGCAGAAAGAGACAGTATCATCAAAACAGGCAAATTCAAGATCAATCAAACAACACAAATAACCAAACTCGCCCTATGTTTATGGCGCACGTTGTAGAAATACCTATAGTATCACCAATTGAATGCAATGTTGCTCAAGCAAGTCCATGTGAAATATGGTATTTAGATTCAGGATGCAGTAACCACATGAAAGGAAACATAGAATTGTTTTCTACTTTCGATGAGTCAGTCCAAACCAAGGTTACACTTCGAACATATATCCAAGTCACTGTTTTAGGCAAAGGCAATATAAATATTTTAACTAAGCAAGGAGAACATAAATGTATGTCTGATGTATATTATGTTTCTGGTCTGAATCATAATCTGATGAGCACAGGACAATTGTTACAAAAAAGATAGAGAATGTACATGGAAGATAATCATTGTGTGATCATGGATAAATTCCCAAGCAATTTAATTATTGCAAAAATTCATATGACAAGTAACAGGATGTTTCCATTGACATTGAAGCCAACCAAGAAGAAGAATACAACACCAGTTGTTGATAAAGGAAAAAATGTGTAGTTAGACACTGCATTTACCGTAGAAAGTGCGCACAGTACTAATGGAGAAAATAGTGTGTGCAGTATCAAGAAAGGAGAAAATAGTGCAGAGATAAAGGAAACATTCCAATTTGAAATACAAGATGATTCCTGGTTATGGCATTTCAGATTTGGACATTTGAACTTTGGAGGTCTAAAGTTGCTACACACAAAGGATATGGTAAAAGTTTTTCCACTGAATGAAAAACCATAAAGGATATGTGAAGGTTTCATATTTGGCAAGAAACACACATAATCATTTACAGTTGGAAAGTCTTACAGTGCAAAATTTCCACTGGAAATTATACATTTAGACATTTTTGGACCAATACAAACTCTGTCTATAGGATGCAGTACTTATTTTCTAACATTCATTGATGATTTCTCAAGAAAGTCGTGGATTTATTTCCTAAAGCATAAATCTGACGCATTGGGTTGTTTTTAGCAATTTAAATCACTTGTGGATAAACAAAGTGGCTATTACATCAAGTGTTTAAAAACTGAAAGAGGAGAAGAATACATGTCAAGAGAATTGCAGAACTTTTGTAAAGTTCATGGCATCTATAAGCAATTTACCACGTGATACACACCATAGAAAAATAGTGTCACAGAGAGAAAGAACAAAACCATCATGGAAATGGCACGCGGTATGTTGACAGCCAAACATTTTTCAAATGAGTATTGGGTTGAGGCAGTAGCAACTGCAGTATACATCTTGAACAAATGTCTAACAAAGAGTGTGAAGAACATAGTTCCTCAAGAAGCTTGGACAAGATCAAAGGACAATGTGGCGCATTTAAAAGTTTTTGGTTGTGTTGCATATGCACATGTTCCAAATGAGCTAAGAAGGACGTTGGACAAAAAAGGACATAAATGTATATTTTTTGGATATTATGAAGAAACAAAAGGATACAAGTTGTATGACCCTTTCGCAAGAAAATTCATAATCAATCACAGTGTTCAGTTCGTGGAGAATGAAGCATGGGATAGAAGCATAACAAAGACAATTAAAATTATGGATGCAATGGAGCATGATGACATAGAAGATGAAGTGGTTCAAACACCATGTATAAGTCAGTGCGTAGTCCCTTCTACACCTGACACTGCGACGCAAATTACCACACATAATACTCCAGTAAGAACACCTGGTGAATAGTCTACACCTAGAGCACAACAAACACCAGCAAGCAGTCTGAGCAATTCTACATCTCTAGATCCAACTTTAGAAAGTATGTTACTAAGAAAGACAAGAAGTCTGCACGACATCTATAATTAAGACACAACAAATTGATTTTTAGTTTTTTCTCTATTTTCACAAGTAGATAATTCATTAACCTTTGAAGAAGCAGTCAAAGATGATGTATGGGCACAAGCCATGGATGAAGAAATCAAATGCATAGAGAACAATCAAACATGGAAATTGGTAGATGTACCTAATGACAAGGATGTCATAAGTGTTAAGTGGATTTATAAAACCAAACAAGATGCAGAAGGAAAAGTGCAGAAGCACAAGGAAAGGTTAGCTGCAAGAGGATTTACACAACAACCTAGAATTGATTTCAATGAAACATTTGCACCAGTTGCGCGCATAGACACAGTCGGAACCATGTTATAAATTGTCGTGCATTATCTATGGTCAGTTTATCAGATGGATGTAAAGTCAACATTTTTGAATGGAAATTTAGAAGTAGAAGTATATGTGCAACAACCACAAGGTTATGAGGTTCTAGGACAAGAATACAAAGTGTATAGATTGAAGAAAGCACGATATGGGTTAAAACAAGCTCCGAGAGCTTGGTGCAGTCGCATAGATTCCTATCTCACACAGAATGGATTTCAAAGAAGTGAAAATCAGCCAACATTGTACATCAAATCAAATCAGTGAGGTAATATGGTAATTGTTTGTCTATATGTGGATGATTATTTACAGGTGACTTTGGCATAGAATAATTCAAATTAATATTGAAGGATGAATTTGAAATGATTGATTTAGGGTTTATGAGATATTTTATGGGAATAGAAGTTCACCAGTCCAAAACTGGTATATTTATCTCACAGTCCAAGTATGTGCATGAAATTCTTAAAAGATTCAATATAGTGAATTCTAAAGCAGCATCAACACCTGTCATAACAAGATTGAAGTTAAGCAAGGAAGATAAAGGGTCCAAGGTGGATCCCACATTGTTTAAAAGACTAGTGGGCAGTCTTATGTATCTTAGAGCGACAAGACCTGAAATTATGTATGGATTGAACCTAATCTCAAGGTTTATGGAAACTCCAAAAGAACCACATTGGAAGGCAGGAAAGAGAATCCTGAGATATGTGAATGGAACAAAAGATTTTTTCATTAAGTACTCAATTTTAGAATATTTTAGACTCAATGGATACACTGACAGTGATTATGGAGGCAAGATAGATGATAGGAAAAGTACCTCTAGGTACACATTTCATTTTGGAACAGATATGGTATCATGGGCATAAAGGAAGAAACCCATTATGACTCTTCCTTCAGCAGAGGCAGAGTACGTCGCAGCTACAAGCGCAAATTGTCAAGCAGTTTGGATGAGAAGAATGTTACAAGATTTGTTGCAGGGACAACAGGAACTAGCAACAGTTTTCTGTGTCAACAATTCAACCATCATGGTATCAAAGAATCATGTGTTTCACAAGAAAACCAAGCACATTGATACAAGGTATCATTTCTTTAGAGAATTGGTGAATAACAAAGAGATTTGTTTAGAGTTTTGTAGATCAAAAGAACAAGTCGCAGAAATTTTTACAAAGGCTTTAGCAAGAGATGCATTTCAACATCTGCGCAGTAGTCTGGGATTTCGTGCAGTAACCGATGAGTGACGATAAAATTGTAAACTCAAATTTTTGATGTAATTTTATTTTGTAATCCCACCTACTTATAATTAAGGGGGAGTGTTGGAAATTGTAATTACAATTCGGTGAGATCTTTACATCTCTGTCGATTTGTCTGTCAGTATCGAAATTGTCAGTCTGACAGTTTGACAAACTACAAGTGCAAAGTCGCACATTTACTCAAAAGTCAGTCGACAAGTAGGAGAGCTATAAATGGAGCTGATTTCTATCTTCTCGGTTTTAGTTGATTGGTTGAAGAGTCGGTCGAATTAATGGTAGTCTTTAGTGTTGAGCCTATCTTCACTTCTATTGGAAGTCTGAGTCTGAGTCCATATAAGTCTGAGACATTTAGTTAATCAAGTATGCATAATAGACGAAGAAAACAAGAAAAGAGAGGTAGATATAACAATCGAGAACTAGCACCAGCTGAGGAGCAGAAGAAGTCATTGGAGCCGAAGTTCATCTATGTAATTGTATTTTGTATTTGTGCACTGCGCCAAAGTTTATTAATATCAAGTCTTTTGTGTATTGACAAGTTTTTTTCTTATTTTTGAGTTTATGTGCTAAGCATAGCACTATGTTATTTTGCATTCATAAATCATTTCATTAAGTGTGTGTATTCACAACGTGCAACAAACTGAGCAGTCTGTGCACTCCATAGTGGTCTTGAGAACTTTGTCGTGTAGCCTGTTTGGTGCGCAGTATTTGAAACTGTGTTCCGCAGAGTAGACTGCGCACACCCCAGATCCAAGATGTGAATGATCTGGGTTCCTCTATCGATCCTCACAGGTTGTGTGTTCTTTTAATGATAGTTTAAGAATTGACATTTCTAAGTCTAGTGAAAGAAAAGCTCCTCCTTTTTATCATTCAATGTTCTCTAGAAGAAATCATATCTCTCCTAATGCCGAAAGCCTAATCCTAAGTCACATAATGGATGGAGCAAGAGGAGGAGTAGGAGGAGGTGGAGGAAATATTCCTCAACCTCCAACACCCCCAAACCCAAATCTCGGGGTTACTTCTAGATATGGACCTATATTTCTTCCATGGAATTTTCATAATAAGCCTCATAATTATTTGAAAATCCTACTTAAGTTCAATGGTGAAAGTGAAATATGAACAAAATATAATAATTTGAAAATCCTACTTAAGTTCAATGGTGAAAGTGAAACATGAACAAAATATCACTTAGTTGCTTTTCAAAATTGTATTTATAACATAGCTATAGAATATGAAGATGTATATATGTGCATATTTGTATAGATTTTAGACGGTGACACCAGGAAATGATTTAGAAATCTCCCTAATGATTCTATTCATTATTGGAATGTTTTATACACCATTTTAATGAATCAATAGGGACAAAAAAGAGATCACTAATATTATTTAACTGAATTTTCAACCTTAAAAAAGAAAAATGGTGAGTTAGTCTTAGAGTTTAATAAAATATTTAATAATCTATACAACAGAATCCCTGCTGATATGAGACCATCCCAATACCAGCTAAAGTAACATATGCAACTTCTCATGACCTGTACTTTGCTATAATGCTGAGAGAAAGGAGACATGTCACTCTAGATCAAATGAAAAATTATGTTTTTGATGTTGAAGGTAATATAGCCACTTCTTATAAAATTAAACTTAAGGTTGAGAATGTTGATAAAAAGAAGCAAAAAGAAGAGACCACTACCCAATCCTACCCTTCTAATCCTCTAGATTTAAAAATTGAAGAAATGACTAAGCTCATTAGAAACATTTCAAATAAAATCACTAGGTTAGAAATGAGAAATAAGGTAGTTTCCCAACACCTCATAATGTAGGGAAAATAAACCCTCAACAAAATCAATGACATGTTAATCCAAACCCTCAATTCATAACTCAAAATCAAAATCGATTTAGGAAGCCATTTAATCCACAAATATTAAAGAGAAATGAAAAACCACTCATTCCTCCTATAAAAAATAATATTGTGGAAGACCAACTAAATATTGAAGATTTTGAATCCATGAGGAATGTGATCAATAAAAAAAACTGGTAATATGAATTAGCTTCAAGGTGAAGGAACTCCCTCACATTTAACACAAGATGAATACCATGACTCCTTAGGAATAAATAATCATTTGATAGTCGAAAATCAAGGAGAAGGAGATGCTTTTTCATCTCCTCAATATAGGTTATTTTTTAATACATTACAAGTTGAAATGTAGAGTAAATATGATCTTAGAATTAGGGAAAATAAACAACCAACCAATCCCAAAGGTACTAAAGAAAATCAAGAAGTTGTTAAAGGTAAAAAACAAAAAAATAGATGAGGAAAGAGGTCATTCAAAGGGTAAAACTATTGATAATATACAAAAACCAACCCAAGGTAAAAAACAAAAAAATAGATGAGGAAAGAGGTCATTCAAAGGGTAAAACTATTGATAATATACAAAAACCAACCCATTCGCAACCAAGTTCTTTTAATTTATCAAATGAATTAAATAAAATAAGGTTCCCTATCATCTAGCAAAGTTAGTAAAAAACGTGTCTATAAGGATAATTTAGAAAAAATATTTAATAATCCTTTCCCTACAAATCCATTAGGGACTATAAATATACAAAATGATTCCCACAAGCTTTGATTGGACCACATTTAGAATAAAGGAATGGTATAACCCCACTATTCTATGTAAGTCTCACTATCCATGATCATATCTTGCATAAGTGTATGCTTGATTCGGGAGAATCGCACAACCTTGTGCCAAAGGTAATAATGTATAAACTCAGTCTAGAAATTATGAAACCTTATAAATACCTCTATTTTTTTTTTATTATAAAAAGGTGAAATGCATAGGAATGATAAAGGATCTAGTTGTCTATTTGGATCAAATCCCATAAAAAGTGTTATGATGGATGTAATTGTTGTTGACGTCCCTGTAAGATATGGTATGTTATTATCTAGATTTTGGGGAGAAAAAATAGGGGTTTCACTACAATTGGACATGACATGTGTTATGATGGATGTAATTGTTGCTGATGTCCCTGTAAGATATGGTATGTTATTATCTAGATTTTGGGGAGAAAAAATAGGGGTTTCACTACAATTGGACATGGCATATTCAACCATTCCAAATTTTCATAGTCAAACTAGAAGGTTGTATAAGGAGGCTAAGTTTTCATATAAAATTAGTGATTCAACCAGCCTAAATTTTTTCTCAATATACGTTGAAAATTAAGACCAAGGAAATTTTATACTTATAACATATTACAATGTAATAGATTTTTCATGATTATGAGATTGTTATTCATAAAGTGAAAATAAAATGCTGTGAAAACATCCTTATAAGAGCCAAGTATCAGATTTAATTGATAACTATTTTTCAACAATAAATTTCAGTGTAATTTCTAGAAACATCAATCAAAAATAAAAATTCTTGGCGGTGTCAGGTAGTGTTTTCAAATCTCCCAATGTCGTGTCTCTAAAACATAAGGTTGAGGTTCTCTACAAACTATGAGTTCGAGATAAAGTCAAACATTGGATTTTTTTTTTAAGATAATATGGAAATCAAAAGGTTCCTAGAAACATTAAATAAAGTTTTTTCCATTCATATCGATATTGAAAGTGATCATGAAAATGATATTAAAACAAAAAACAATGAAATTGTAAGTATTCAAGAAAAACTAGAAAATGTAGATAATGATACAAAATTCCTAGAAACATTAAATAAAGTTTTTTCCATTCATATCGATATTGAAAGTGATCCTGAAAATGATATTAAAACAAAAAACAATGAAATTGTAAGTATTCAAGAAAAACTAGAAAATGTAGATAATGATACAAAATTGGAAAAATCTATTGTTGATCATAAAGTGATTCAACCGAAAAATAATTATATCCCAAAAGGATAGGTTTCTTTAAAATATATTTTCGATCATAATGATGCAGTAGTTAGACCAACATTTCAACCCGAAGAAGAAGATGTAAAAGAAGTTAATATAAATATTGTTGAAAAACTCAGGTTAGTTAAAATTTCTAGATCTCTTCCTATAAAGTACAAACATAAGTATATTGATCTTTTTAGACAATTTATAGATGTATTTGCTTGAAGTTACCATGATTTAAAAACTTATGATACATCCATTATGGAACATAGTATACCTTTGAAGGAAGGAGTTAAATCATTTAGGCATAATCTAAAATAAGTAAACCCAAGATTGCTACCCATAATTGAAAAACAAGTTAAAAAGTTGTTAGATGTAAAAATTATAATCACATGTGGAAAAATTAGTTCCTTTTATAAAGAAAAATGGAGAAATCCATTTATGTGTAGATTTTAGAAATATTTACCATGTTCCCCTTAAGGATAACTACTCCTTTCCTAAAATGTATCATATTCTATAGAAGGTTGTAGGATCACAGAGGATATCCATGATGGGTGGGTTTTTTTGGATCTAATAAGGTAGTTGTGAAGAGAGAGAAGGTAGTTGTGAAGAGACGTGAAGAGACGGGATAGACAAAAAAAAACTACATTTACTACTTTTTGGGGTATTTTTATTGATAAAATTATTTTTGGATTAAAGAATGTAGGACCTACATTTCAAAGAGCAATGTATATTAATTTTTCCGATGAGAAGGATAGATTCATCGTGATATACTTAGATTATATGAATTTCTTCTCAAAAATAAAAGATGTTTACTTAAAACACCTTAAACAAATATTCAAGAAATGTAAAAGACATGGACTATAGATAAATCCTAACAAACATTTCTTTGAAAATACTAAGGGAAAACTCCTAGGACACATAATTTCCGGAGTGAAGATAAATTTATTGAGATTCATTCCAAATTTTGTTGAAATTCTAAAAGATATAAACAATATGTTAAAATACGGGAATGAAGTCCAATGATATGAAACTGTGAAATATTCTTTCTATCTATTAAAGAAAGACTTAGGAGAGGCACCAACATTGATCAACCTAGATTATTAAAAATATTTCATATTTTTTTCCTTTTTCCTAAGAACATACAACTGTTGTAGTATTATTATAGGAAAATGATGAGGAACATGTTGTAGTATTATTATAGAAAAATGATGAGGAACATGAAAAACCAGTATCATTCTTTAGTATAGCCCTTAGAGATGCAGATTTAAAATATAGTATAATGGAAAAAATTCATATGATTGGGTTAAAGCCTTGAAATCCGTCTGTGACAATGTACTGCATTCTAAAACAAAATTTGGGACAACAATATTAAAACAAAATTTGGGACAACAATATTGTGATTGGGAAACATGGAAATGGATTGCAAATACTCAAGAATTTTATTTAGAAATTAAGCAAGCTAAGATTGTTAAAGGTTAGGGCTTAGATAAATTGATGGTTGAATAAAATATTAAAACTTTAGGGGTAAATGAAATCAATTCATATTGTCCTTTCCAAGATTATCTAATTATTCAGGATACCAATATGTTTGAACAAGAAGAAACTCTACAAACTATGAATGATGAGGGTAGAAAACAAAAATGAAATTGTTATGGTATGGAGATATTATTCATTTTCTCATTGGTTTAGAGACTCCAAATTAGTTGGATGAATCTCAGTCTTGATCCCTAAAAATTAAATATATTATATATTGTATTATAGATGGAAAATTGTATTGGAAAGATCTAGCTGAGATTTTGCTCAACTATGTCTTAAACGAAAAAACAAACAATTTAGTAAATTAACACCATGAACGGGATTGCGATGGTCATTTTTCTTGGAGGACCACTTATTATAAAGTATTAAGAAGTGGGTCCTATTGGACCACTCTGTTCTATCAGGAAAACAAGAATGTTAGAATTTGTACGAACTACAAACTATTTTCAGGTAAGCAAAAGTTTGTTTCTTTTCCCTTGAAACCAATCAAAGTCGAAGCACCATTCCAATAATGAGGATTCGACTTCATAAGAGATTTCCACCCACCATCTAGTGGCTAACATAGATGGATTTTAATTTCCATGAATTATTTCACTAAATGGGTTGAAATAATTCCCACAAAGAATGATAATGATTCCACAAGAATTAAATTTATAAAGGAAAATATTATAGCTATATTTGGGTGTCCTAGAAAGATAATTACCAACAATGCAAAATATTTTTCATGTATTGCTTTAATAAAAAAATTCATGACATTAATATTATTTTGGTTCATTCAACCTCCTCCTACCCTAAGGGAATGATTTGGATGAATACAAAAGTAGAATCTAATGGAAATCTTGAAGTGGACATTAACGAAGAAAAATAGAAACTAAGATTTGTTATTAAAGTATTCACTCTGGGCAGATAGGGTCAATCGGGACATTAATTATTTGAATTTGGTTAGGCTTTATTCATAAATAGGTAGTTATCCCAAAATAAAATCCTCACAAAGTTCTTGATTTATCCTTAGTAAAGGAAATGATAAATCACAAATAAATTTTTGGAAATGCAAACATGTCCATAGAGGCTATGGATGCCCATTGGAAATGGACCAAGGTTTGTGATGCTAGTATGTCTTTGTTGGAGCTATAAATACTCATTGGTAGGATATCAACATCATAAACTAGTCTCCTCTTTCAAAATTTATTTAAATTGAAAACCCAAAAATTTCAAATTCCTTCGAAAAAACACATATCATAACTTTTGGTCACAAAATCTTATCCAAAATAAGGTTATGATGATTGCTTGAGTTTGTGGGTTGAATATATTTTTGTATTGCATGAAAGTGTCTTGCAAAGTAAAATAAGTTTCTTTTAAACCAACTGAATTTGATAAATATGTAGAAGGAAGATGTTTAAATGTCCACAAAACTTAAAACTTTTTAAGATGCGCTTTGAAATGCATAAAGATTTTACTTATTTTTGAACTTTATTACGTTTTGGTTAAACAAACATCCATAAAAAAAATATATAAACAAAAAATATCATGGATAAAACTTATATAAACTAAAGACACACATTTGTACAAACTTATCATTATTTTATATTATAAGTTTTAGCATTTTGTACATACATATCACTACAAAATTTTAAAACATAGAAATGTTATCCTTCCTTAATCTTCGTCGATAGGATCATCTACAAAGAAAGAAGGGCTAGAAGAAGTGGGAGGACTTGAAGGATTGACATAACTATTATATTCATATTAACAATGGGGACATGCCATGATATAAATGTTCTGTTCAATTTTACGAATTTGATTATGCGTTGAAATTATGTTGCGCTCAAACTAGAGCTCCTTTACTCGTTCTAGTGCTTTAATTTTTCAACATCACCTATGCCTAAGTGCATGCAGCATCAATGATTTTCCAAAAGGACTTGACCATATATTTACACTTCTTAATTCTAAGCTATGGTGTGTTATAGCAAGATTTTCCTCACCCCATGAAAAATTGATTAGAAGGGATTTTCCATTTCCCTATGCAGACTTGAAGTCCCCTTTGCAGTTCCCATAGATAAAACTTGATTTTTGCCACATATATGCACCTTAACAACTATAAAACATGCATATACATAGGTTGCACCACTACATCCCACGTACATAAGGTTTTGTGCTCAAAATTAAAAAAAATGTGTTAGTTTTGCATGCCATGTCACGGGATCCATGATCCTTGACCTTTCATTTGAAGGATATAAATGATCCTTATCCAAGATGTGGAAAAGAGGAGAAGAATTCAACTTTGAGAGAAAAGTTACTTTGGAGAAATTATTCACTTCATATTGAGTTTGCATCTCTTTGTCCTTTTAAGTTTGAACATATTGTTCATCCCCCAAGCTCTTCCCTATTTGATGGAGAACCTCATTGTCTCTCTTATATGAGATTTCCTTTGGTGGAGGATTGAAGTGGTGTAGGCCCAACTAGAAGGGACTTAGTTTCTCGGTTCTAAAAGTACCGACACATAAGTTTGTCATTAATACACTTATGTTGATTACATTTTAATATAAATACTCTTTTCTCGTCCAATTAATGTCTTGCAAATATTTGAATTGTTATTCCATGGGCGTATTTGTTATGAATATTGATGGATTATGCTATTATATGTGCTAACTTTATATATTATCAACATATGCATGCATATCTTGGTTGTTGAGGACAAGTTACAGGTGTATTTCTTTGACTCAAGTGTTCAACGATGGACTTCATCGAACGTCTGGATGAGGTAGGTTCTTTATATTGTCTTCTTATCATGTTTGTTTATACAGAATACTTGATATTAGAGTTAATTTATGGAGTCATTTCCATTTGTTGTGGTTTACCCCATGCCATAGATTGATTTTCCTCATAACAAAGTTGGCGATCATACTGGGGATATAATCGTGTTTTCAGGGTCTGGAGTTTCTCCTTTGATTTCTCTCGTTTGTCTTGATTTTCTTGCCGTATGATTGCTTGACAACCTCTGTTCATTTTGAGTCTGAGTTTCTTGGCCTTATCCTTAACGTGACAATGTTTCAATACATATACACGGTTTTTTCCCAGACAGTCGCGTACATACATGAGTTGTCATTATGTAGGAAGCGTATATACATGGTTTTATCTTGAACATTCATGTACATGATCCTTTTTTGATTGATTTCCGAGTCTGATGTTTGTTTGGTAAGTTTTGATGGTTTTTGAGACTTCTTAGGTCTCTTTCATGATTGTTAAGTGCCTACAGAGTGATAGGAAACGTTTCTTTGGTTGAATTTTCGGGCGGTATTTTCTTTCTCATCATATTTTCCATCAATTGTCATTGCATCCTGGGATGGGTGTTTTCTTCTTGATATTCTACTTGGTTTTTCTCTATTTACATACAATAGAGTCTTTATATCAAGTTGTTGTTCAGTCCTTGCATTTTCATGCTTCTATATTGAAAATACAAAAAATACATTTTGCATTGTTGGCATTTGATCTTTTGGGTTCTTATCATTTATCTTAGTACATGTATAGGAAGATTGGATTTTATTTGGAATTGCATGATTGAATTGAAAATTGAATTTTGAAATCTTATCATTTATTGAGAATTGAAATTAGAACTTTGCATTGTATTCATATTCATTTCTTTTACTTTCTGAGTCATAACAACATTAGTTTCATGAACACATCTTTTGAGTAAACAAAGCCACTAAAAATAACTTTGATAAATTTAAAATTGATTAGAAACGATTTTATTTTTCAGGGTGCACGAACTAGCTTAAGATTTAGGGCCTTGGAATAAGAATTTGTGAGTAAAATTCTCCAAGGATATTAAACTCAATATATGTGTCTGACTATGGGAGTGGTGAAATCCATTGTATAATTGGTGATGTCAGGAGTCTCCACTCACACTGGAGTTAAGCACGATGTTACACGAGGTTGGTTGAGGGGATATTCCCCCAATACCTTCTTAGTATTAGAGACATTTCTAGGGATTTATTCGTATATGTGGGACTTTCTAGTACCTTTACCTCTATGAGAGACAGTTCTTTCGATATTTCAGGCTTTTTTACCCTTCCCATACGGTGGACCTGACTTATGATTGTTCGCCTGCGCATAAGTTATATCGCAGTGGCTTAGTTGCTTGACATAGGTAGACACATAGGTTACTTGCAGGGGTTATTCTGCAGGTACCCTGGGTTAAGTAAGGGTCAGACAACACACAGACTTTATGGAGGATTACCTCTCTAAGGGGGATATGAAGGACTATTTTTTAATCCCACGAGAGCCCTTATAAATGTTTCTAATACCTCTCATCTTTGGCGGGAAGTCCCGGGCCCCTCTTGGGCGAGGCATACCTACTTTAGGGAGGGAGATCCATTTTCAACCACTATATCCTATTTGTGTGCATTGACCTTTTTTTTTAACTTTGTTGTGCTCTTTGATTATTAATTGGCATTAAGATTTTGTGTTATGTCGTGAGTTTTCATTGCAATGGTTAGTGGAGCCCTCATGACTCCCTCAGTTAGCTCTAGAAAGCCCATGGTCTTTTATCATTACATGGAGACAAATCCTTGTTTATTTCCAAATGGTATGCCAAATCATGATACTCAACCAATACCTTGGGCCTCTAATCATTTTTCTCATGGTATGCCAAGCATGTCTTTGAACTTTCCATCCTCTGTCTCGTCGTCTTATGTGAATCCTAGTTTTGGGTCTGAGGCATGAATCCCCCTTATTCTCCTTTTTTGTTTGGTGGGAGTCATATCCCTCAACCAACCCTTACAGTAGGAGGTTGGAGTCTTCCTTCCTATGGATCCAATCCTAGCTTCACTTTTCCAGGAGAAAGTGCTCAAATGGGTGATCATTATACTTATTACATCTCGTCCATATATCCTTCTTACACTATGCTTGTTCCTATGAATGATTTTCCCATGGAAGACCTTTGTCCATCCTCTGGTGTTTCATCTGGTGGGAGTCAGTTTTATAGTATGGGAAACCCCCTTTACAGAGTTCCTTCATTTGAGGGAAACATATATCCTCACTTGAGTAACCATTGTCATGTCTCTTTCTCTTTGCAAGTGGCTTCCTCGATGGTGATGCCCTTACAACCCTTTATGAGTCAATTTGGAGGAGGATAGTTTCCTGTCGTACATGGCCATGGTGTATACTAGAACCCTTACTTCCCTGCAATTTCTCAAAACTAGTATTTCCTGGAACCTTGGTATCAAATGTCACAACCAAAAAATGCCACCAATCCAGTCATTGTAAGTCATACTAGAATTATATCACCAAACACTGCTAGTCATGTTGGAGATAGGTCAACAACCTCTGCAATTCATGTTGAATACCAGCAACCAGACACTGCAAGTCATGTTGGGGGCACAAATATAGTCATTGATATCCACACTACACATACATCACCAACCTCTACTAGTCATGTTGGGGATTCATCACCAGTCTCTGGTAGTCATGTTGGGGTTTCATCATCAACCTCTTCTAGTCATGTTGAAGGTTCATCACCAACATTTTCTAGTCATGTTGGTAATTCATGACCAACCTATGCAAGTCATGTTGGAGATTTTCTACTAGCTTCTACAAGTCATTATGGGATCATGTCACCAGCTAGTGTAAGTCATGTTGGGGGAAATCCTACGATTGAGAATCCTACACATATAAGACGTAAGCCCAATTTACTTTGTAGGCTTTGTAAAAGGGATCACCTTACTCATTTGTGTCTTGGGAGCATATTCATAACAAATACCCATATTCATTTTGGGGGTGATGTGTCTCTTGACCTTTTTGTCTCTCATTCTGTTCAACCAGTGGTCATGTCGATGCAATCTTTGATTGACACCACTCCTATTTTGGGGGTTGATATGTCTCTTAACCTTGTTTTCTCACATCCTATTCAACTAATGGTTGAAGAAGTGGTTGTACCAATGAAATATTCGGTCGATCCCACTCTTCTCTTAGAGAGTGACAAGTCTAAGGAAGTGACATTGTCGATGCAATCTTTGATCAATCCCAGTCTTTTTTTGGAGGGTGATGCGCCTTTTGACCATGTCCTCATTTGTAACACCTTGTTTCCCCTAGTCTGTAAAAATAATTATGTTGGCCAAGAACTATGACAAACTCAAAGATGTGAATGTTTGATTTGATGGACCTTTGCATAAAAGGTCAATGAATTTAAATTATATAATGAATATGTGTTGCATGACTACTGAGAGGGGGGGGGTGCTAAAAGAGACCACGATGGCTAATGAGAGGTGGTGGAAGGGACTTGGAATGTTTGTGTTAACTTCCACCGAGCCAGTACTGTACTAGTTTATAGTTGCTCACAAACCAAAGCAACTCTCTGATCCTGGAATGGATTTCCCGTAAGATTGGTAGGTGGGGAGGCTCCTCAAGAGTTAATGAGGGGATGGGGGTGAACCTCCCATACATAAAAACCCTCAGACCTAACCACAGACAACATAATTTGTGCCACACACAACCTTGCAGACATAAATTGGCAAGAGAGGAAATGTGGTAAGGGGGAGAGCAGCATGCGTGACGGGGGATCGTGGAAGAGAACTGGAGAAACCCTAGAAACGCAAGGAGTTTTGAATACCAAGAGAAGGAGAGTAACCTTCGTCCTGGGTTTTTTCTAGTATTAGGAGAAGGAGAGTAACCTTCGTCCTTGATTTCTATTGAGCTGGAAGTAGGAGACTGAACCTCAAAGCATCGTGGTCTAGCTCAGGGGTGGCTAGTGGTAAATCTATTTGGAGTCACTGAGCCTATAGTTGGGTGGAAATGAGCACCCCTCTCAGTAGTTGGATCACGCCTCGTAGATTTGATAAGTGTTTTATACCTTGTATTTCAAATTGAATATCATTAATACATGCTTATGTTTATCTGCCCATAATAATTTCTGTGTGGAATGATTGCCTAGTGTTTTAAACTAGAAATAATGGATGCATGTGTATGCTTATATGTTATTGTTGGTTTATATACAAATGATTAAGTTTGGTGCATGAGTTCGCTCCACCAAGAAATGTCTTCTTTTCTCGACTCTCGCAATGTTCCGGGAAAGCCCCTCGAGAGTACTCTTCTCCAGGGATTACCCCATAAACCTTGGAACTGTGTCGAACCTTTACCCAGAGACTCGACTGAGATTAGGGACAATTTCCCAAGAACTGTCTGAAGGATCATGCGATCCGGGTCTGGAAACCTTATGCAAGGAAGGATAGCTCTCTAAGGTCTCGGATTTGTGAGAGTTTGAAGCCCCAAGAAGTTGAATTTCATGATTCAAACTCAGAAGGGATAGCGAGCCCAATTATAGAAAGAGAGAATATGTGATCATTTGGTAGACGAATGGTTGGAATCCTTTCGGGAATACCCCAGATCTGTCAAGACCAATGGATCTAGAGAAGGAGCATAGGTGTTAACACCTCTCCCCTTTCAGCCTTCACAAGTAGCGATGGGACCCAGGACCGTAGATCCAAGGATCTGACAGAGCCCAAATGACTGTCGATCTTAGCCTTTGTATAGGCAGGAGAGTAGCATTTCGCTGACTCACAACTTGGTGTGGTCAAGGGTAGGGTTGCATGAACTCATGATTCACGAGATCACGACGTGATCGTGATTGTTGGATCCAAGGCACGGGAGAACTATTGGATCAAAACTTTCATGGTTATCTCCTATCGGGGGTTCGTAACTTGAGGGAGTTTCTTTTTTATTGTAGAAGTCGCAAAGTGTCGAGCGTCAAGGACTCGTGAAAAAACGTGACCCATTCGTAAGTGGGGACCACGTGGTTGACAGGTGGCGTAACAACAAGCACCTCGAGAAAGGTGGGAATCGGTTACAGGTGATGGATACATGTCGCCTGGGAAGGATTCAACCCATTGTTGACTTATCATATCTCGGGAACTTGCGAAGGAGGAGCATGAGGGCTCAACACTCCAACTCGTGAAGTCACAAGATGTGAGTAGCTCTAGAATTTAGTCTAGGAAGCAGGTGACCGGTGGTGGACATGTGTCACACTAGGAAAGAGTCAACCCATTGTTGACTTATCGTGGTTCAGGGTTTCGTAGGATGAAGAAGATGCACCTTGACCGCTAAGGCCGTGAAACGCTGAGAACCGAGGTCTTGTGCAACAGGCGAAGGTGACACAGCTCATGAGAAAAGTGTATCGAACTTGACAAGTGGTGCGTGCACGTTGTTTTGGAAGAGTCCACGCAACATTGACCGCTCGCATCTCGGGGATTCACGAAGGAGGAGCACCGGAGCTCAACACCTCAACTGGCGAGATTGTGAGTGGTGCTAGTGTTTGGTCTAGCCTACGGTTACATGTAGCAGGCACTAGTGAGGAGGGAGCCATACTCGTATAGTATCTCGGGTATCGGTGTTTGGAGAAAGGGGAGTTGAGAGTCTTGACGCCCGACTTGTGAGTTGAGAAAGGTGCTTGCACTAAGGCCAGCTTTTGGTCTTTTGGAGGAGGATAAGGGAAGAGAGGGTCTATGCTAGGTCCCATAGAAGTCTCGAGGATTCTGTTCCTCAAAGAAAAAGATGAAAAATCTAAGTTGTTGTAGTGGGTGTGTGACAAATTGGTATCAGAGCATGGTTACAACACTTGTCCTGCTTGGGCTCATGAACGAGTTGCGCAGAAACCCCATTTGAAGTACTCTTAAAAGGAGTAACCCTCCATCTTAACCCCTTTAGCAAAATCCGAAGTTAATAATGAAAATTCCTATTGTGTGTATGCATTTGAAAAAATATGAATTATGCGTTGATTGTGAATGAATATAATGTTGACTAACAATAACTATTTTTCTTACACAACAAGTGGACGATCAACCGTGGGAAACTATAGACGCATAGAATGGTGACACACCACGAAGTGGGGGATGACTCCCACAACAGAGATGGATAGTCTGACAAAAGGAGAGCGGTAGAGACCCCTCCCGATCTAGTTGAGACTGTGAGAAGCCTCTTGGTCGAACTAGAGAGCTGCAAGGTCGACAACGAGAGGTTGATAAAAGAGAAAGAGAAGCAAACATAAATTAATGCAGTCTTGTTGCATATTTTATCTAACATACAAAGATAGTTGTAGCATGAACCTGACACCAGTCACGTGGACCGATGACAGACAAAGAAAACTCGAAGTCCACTTGAGATACATAAACGTGGTGTTTTAAGTGGCCACACTAGGGAGAGCACATCGAGAAAGGTCCACCCCAGAGATAAGGGACAAGCGTTGGACGATTCCTCTAGAAAGGAAAATGGCGACTCAGAGGGATCTTCTAGTAGCATAACTAGTTCTTATTCCTGAAGAAAATGGAAGAAGTGCAAGCCTTCCAAAAGTCACAATATCAAAGAATTCAAGAAGGCCAAACCATCCTCTTTCGACGGTGAAACAAAGAAAGCGGAGGAAGTGGAGGCTTGGCTGCTTGGACTAAAGAAGTATATTAGAGTCCATGACTTCTCAGAAAATTTGAAGGCCTGAGTAGCCACTTTTAACTTGAATGGAAAGGCTTCCATTTGGTGGGAAGACCTTAAGAATGTAAGAGGGATTCACGAAGAGGACCTATCTTGGGAACGGTTTGAGAAATACTTTAGAAAGAAGTATCTGTCGGAAAAGTATTTCGACGAAAAGACTAAAGAATTCGATGAACTCAAACTGGGGCAACGCACCATAGAGGAATATGTCAACAGATTCCTCGAATTGCTGAGGTACATACCCTATATAAAAGAGAAGGAAAAGGTGCAATGATTCATCAATGGACTACCTAAGGACTATCAGAATAGGATTGAGTTTGATGAGCCAAAGACCCTAGAAGACACTATCTGAAAGGCAAGATATTGTCAGGAACAACTGGGGCATCGGATAGAACCTCGCGAAAACTGGAAGCAGAAGAATAGTTTGGGATTCCAGAAAAAGGGGTTTAAATCCCCAAGATTTAAAAACTATAAAAAGGACTCAAGGATGAGCTTCCCAACCCGAAATGTACACCAACAGAATTTCCCCTCCCAGAGCGGAAATAAACCTCCTGGATCTACCCTAGGAAATATTGATAACCCAGAGAGAGCCCCCTTGAAATGTTGGGGTTGTGGAGAAGAAAATCTACTGAGGGACTGCCCACACCGACAATAGAACAGTCGGAGAATTTACAATGTTCAAGAAGCTACCACCATCAATGATGTGGCCATGAGTGTGCTACAAATTTATGAAGGCTTGGATAACAATCAAGTTGACCACCAAGCTTCAGTGGTGGAGATGGAAGGTATAATCACCAACTATCTAGTGTCTATTCTAATTGACCCTGGTTCAAATTTGAGTTATATAGCTCCTAAGGCTATTGATAAGTGTAAATTACATCCACATAAACATGTCAAGCCATGGTTGGTACAGTTAGCCACTGGCACCAAAAGAAAGGTAGCGGAGGTCATACCAACTTGCCAATTCACTATGGGTGAATTCCCCACCCAAGCAAACCTTAACATACTACCCCTAGGATCATATGACCTATTGATTGGAATGGATTGGCTAGCCACATATAAATCTAGACTGAACTGTTACCATAAAACTTTAGAATGTGTAGGTGAAGAAGGAAGAAGGATAACCCTTCGAGGGATCCAAAAACCTGTCTCGGTGAGACGAATATCATCCCTTCAAATGAGAAAGTATTGCAGAAAGGGATGTCTACTTTATGCGATACAAGTGTTGGAATCAGTTGAAGATGAAAAACCAAGCCTCGAAGACCACCCCACACTAAGAGAATATAGAGATATATTTCCAGAAGAGGTACCAGGTCTACCTCCAAGAAGGGACATTGACTTCTTGATAGAACTTGCACTAGGAGCGATGCCAGTGTCTAGGAAATCCTACAGGATGAGCACACCTGAGCTAGTTGAGCTTAAATTATAACTAAAAGAAATGATGGACAAAGGCTATATCTAGCCCAGCATGTCTCCATGGGGAGCACCAGTTCTGTTTGTAGAGAAGAAGATGGTACCCTCCAACTATGCATAGATTATAGACAACTAAACAAGGTAACCATAAAGAACAAGTACCCCTTACCCAGGATCGATGACATGTTCGATCAATTGGGAGGTGCTTCCATCTTCTCAAAGATTGAATTGAGATATGGATACCATCAAGTCCGAATCAAGGGTGAAGACATCCACAAAACTTCCTTCAGGATGAGATATGGTCACTATGAGTTCGTGGTAGTACCATTCGGATTAGCCAATGCCCTTGCCACTTTTATGTGCTTGATGAACAATGTGCTCAGCGAATTCCTAGATAAATTTGTACAATTTTTTATTGATGATATATTAATTTACTGCAAGAATAGAGAGGAACATGAGGAACATCTTAGACTCGTGCTTCAAGTGCTAATAGAACATCAACTCTATGCAAAATTTAGCAAGTGCGACTTTTTTCAGAAACAAATACATTACTTGGGTCATGTCATATCTAAAGAAGGAGTGGTCGTAGACCCTGACAAGATCAGGTCTATCATGGAATGGCCTACCTCAAAGGATGTTTCAGATATCATATCCTTTATGGGCTTAGTAGGATACTATAGGATATTTATAACAGGATTCTTGAAGATTGGTTGTCCAATCACTGCCCTCCAGAAGAAGGGAGCTAAATTCACGTGGACACAAGAATGTGAAGAAATATTTCAATCCTTAAAACATTTATTGACCCACGCACCTGTGTTGAATATCGTCGATCCCGAAGCTAACTTCCTCGTGTGCATAGATGCCTGCAAGGAAGGGCTCAGAGGAGTCCTTATGCAAGGAGGAAGTGTAGTCTACTATGAATCCCTAAAATTGAATGAGCATGAAGTCAACTATGTGACCCATGATCTAGAACTGGCTGCCATAGTGCACACCTTAAAAATGTGGAGGCATTACCTCCTGGGAAGAAAATTTGTACTTATGACAGACCATTGTGGATTGCGATATCTATTTGACCAACCAAAACTCAATGCTAGACAAGCTAGGTGGATGGCCCTTCTTAATGAGTTTGATTTC
>JZKD02S1646825.1:267070-283323 GCA_000966675.3 Picea glauca | reverse complement strand
CGTGAACAGAGTTACTATTGGACTCGACATGTTGAAAGAAATGGAACAAAAAGTGACACAGATAAAACAAAATCTAAAGGTTGCTCAGAACAGACAGAAAAGCTACATCGACCGAAAGAGAACTCTGAGAGAATTCAAGATGGGAGACCACGTATATCTCAGAGTTAGGCCCAGGAAGAGATCCCTGAGGATGGGAGCTTGTGCCAAGTTGGCACCTCGGTATTGTGGACCCTTTTAAGTTATATATAGACTGGGACTTGTAGCCTATAGGCTAGCACTTCCTCCCACAGTAAAAGCACATAATGTTTTCCATGTTTCATTATTGAAGAGATATGTACATGATTCTAATAATATAATTGACTGGTCTGTGATCCAGGTGGAACCAGAGGGAGAATTCTTGCCAGAACCTCAATTCATACTGGACAGAAAGGAAACTCCACTCAGGAACTGAACCATTGCACAGGTCAAGGTGCAGTGGAAATATTTTGGCCCAGATGAGGCTACGTGGGAAATGGAAGATGCCATGAAACAAGCATATTGGATTTTGTTTACTTCTAAACATACACGTCATATTAATAGATAGAACATCGAGGACGATGTTCCTTTAAGGGGGAGAGAATTGTAGCACCCTATTTCCCCTAGTCTGTAAAAATAACTATGTTGGCCAAGAACTATGGAAAACTCAAAGATGTGAATGTTTGATTTGACGGACCTTTTCATAAAAGGTCGATGAATGTGAATTATATAATGAATATGTGTTGCATGACTGCTAAGAAGGGGTGTGCTAAAAGATACCACGATGGCTAATGAGAGGTGGAGGAAGGGACCTGAAATGGTTGCATTAACTTCCACCGAGCCAATACCGTACTGGTTTATACTTGCTCACAAACCAAAGCAACTCTCTGATTCTGGAATGGATTTATCGTCAGATTGGTAGGTGGGGAGGCTCCTCAAGAGTTAATGAGGGGATGGGGGTGAACCACCCATCTGTAACAGCCCTCAGACCTGACCATGGATGGTGGAATTCACGCCACATGCAACCTTGCAGACATAAATTGGCAAGAGAGGAAATGTGGTAAGGGGGAGAGCAGTGTGCGTGACGGGGGTTCCTGGAAGAGAACTGGAGAAACCCTAGAAATGCAGGGAGTTCTGAATACTAGGAGAAGGAGAGTAACCTTTGTCCTAGGTTGTTTTCTAGTATCAGGAGAAGGAGAGTAACCTTTGTCCTTGATTTATGTTGAGCTGGAAGTAGGAGACTGAACCTCAAAGCATCGTGGTCTAGCTCGGGGGTGGCTAGTGGTAAATCTGTTTGGAGTCACTGAGCCTAAAGTTGGGTGGAAACGAGCACCCCTCTCAGCAGTTGCATCATGCCTGGTAGATTTGATAAGTGTTTTATACCTTGTATTTTGAATTGAATATCGTGAATACATGCTTATGTTTATATGCACATAATAATTTCTGTGTGGAATGATTTCCTGGTGTTTTAAACTGGAAATAATGGATGCATGTGTATGCTTATATGTTATTGTTGGTTTATGTACAAATGATTAAGTTTGGGGCATGAGTTCGCTCCACCAAGAATTGTCTTCTTTTCTCGATTCTCGTAATGTTTCGGGAAAGCCCCTCGAGAGTACTCTTCTCTGGGGATTACCCCATAAACCTTGGAACCATCTCGAACCTTTACCCAGAGACTCGACTGAGATTAGGGACAATTTCCCAAGAACTGTCTGAAGGTTCATGCGATCCGGGTCTGGAAACCTTATGCAAGGAAGGATATCTCTCTAAGGTCTCAGAGTCCTGGGAGTTTGAAGACCCGAGAAGTTGAATTTCGTGATTCAAGCTCAAAAGGGATAACGAGCCCAATTATAGAAAAAGAGAATACCCTATCATTTGGTATACGAACGGTCAAAATCCTTTTGGGAATACCCCAGATCTGTCAAGACCGATGGATCTAGAGAAGGAGAACAGGCGTTAACACCTCGCCCCTTTCAGCCTTTGCAAGTAGCAATGGGACCCAGGACCGTAGATCCAAGGATTTGACGGAGCCCTAATGATCATTGATATTAGACTTTGTATAGGTAGGAGAGTATCATTTCGTTGACTCGTGACTTGGTGTGGTCAAGGGTAGGGCTGAATGAACTCACGATTCGTGAGATTGTGACATGATCGTGATCGTTGTATGCAAGGCACAGGAGAACTGTTGGATCAGAAATTTTGTGGTTATCCCCTATCGGGGGTTCAGAACTTGAGGGAGTTTCTTTTTTATTGTAGAAGTCACGAAGTGTCAAGCGTCGAGGGCTCGTGAAAACACGTGACCCATCCTTAAGTGGGGACAGCATGGTTGACAGGTGGCGTAACAACAAGCACCTAGAGAAAGGTGGGAATGGGTGACAGGTGATGGACACATGTCGCCTGGGAAGGATTCAACCCATTGTTGAATTATCGTATCTCAGGAACTCGCGAAGGAGGAGAATGAGGGCTCAACACTCCAACTCGTGAAGTCCCAAGATGCAAGTAGCGCTAGTATTTAGTCTAGGAAGTAGGTGACCAGTGGTGGACATGTGTCACACTGGGAAAGAGTCAACACACTGTTGACTTATCGTGGCTCGGGGTTTCGCAGGATGAAGAAGTTGAAGCTTGACCACTAAGGCCATGAAATGTCGAGAGTTGAGGTCTCATGTGATGGGCGATGGCGACACAGCTCGTGAGCAGAGTATAGTGGAGTTGACAAGTGGCGTGTGCGCATCGCTTTGGTAGAGTCCACGCAAAATTGACCTCTTGCGTCTCAGGGATTCATGAAGGAGGAGCACGGGAGCTCAACACCTCAACTGGCGAGGTTGTGAGTGGTGCTAGTGTTTGGCCTAGCCTATGGTTACATGTAGCAGGCGCTAGTGAGGAGGGAGCCATACCCGTATAGTATCTCGGGTATGGGTGTTTGGAGAAAGGGGAGTCGAGAGTCTTGAATCCCGAATCATGAGTTGCAAAAGGTGCTTGCGCTAAGGCCATATTGTGGTCGTTTGGAGGAGGATAAGGGAAGAGAGGGTCTATGCTAGGCCCCATAGAAGACTCGAGGATTCTATTCCTCGAAGAAAAAGACGAAAAATCTAAGTTGTTGTAGTGGGTGTGTGACATTATCATTTCTAGTTCTGTACCTTTTGAACAAGAGAGCATTCCACTCTCTTTGAGTATGCCCCATTCAAGTCCTAAGGTGGTTTCCTTTGATTGGAATGATCTTGTAGAGCCTCGACTTCCTTCTTCTACACCATTTCAGATAAGGGGAATTCTTCGATATATTGTAGATAAAGTAACCTCTGCAAGTATCTTATCCTTCTCGACTTGGACAACTTTGTGTTTTCCCAAGATTGTGTCAGTTCTTCGTAAGTTTTTGAAAATTCACAGAAGTCCTGCATGGGAGCCCTGGCCTCCCCCATGATATGCTTCTTAGAACAACATCAATGAGTCTAATTTAAGCTCTTTTCCGACTCTCTCAAAAAGATAAAATATTTCCAAGTGAACTTGTCTCTTTCACACTCGTAAATTGGATTTGAAAGGATGTCTATTTGGTGTAAGTTTAACCCATTTTCAAATCAAGTAGACTAAATTTATGAAAAAATAAATTTTTTGGCGTTAAGTTGTAATTGCATCTAATTCTCTTTCTTGTAGTATTGAGCCTATTGTTGGTTCTTGCTTTCGCATAACAATCCTACCACCTTAGCAATTTGCATCATCAACTAAGTAGAGCCTTGTTTCTATCCTTTGAAGCTTGATACCCTATACCCCAAGAGGAAACATTGCCCCGAGTGTCCATATCCTACATGCACCTTCTTGCATTGAGCATAGGCATGTTCCACTGTTGGAAATAGTTTCCTACTCGCAACACTCATTTCCTCCTCTCTATCATAGCATTCATTTGACTATGAAAAAAAAAAAGATGGGAGGGAAAATAGTATTATCTTATGTTGGCAACAGTCTTGTCACCTTTGAACAAAGAACAAACTTTTGAGTCCATTTTTCATCAAAAGTTTGGGTTTAGCATGACCTTAGGAAGCTGAGCTCATTACTTAGAGTTTACTCTCCCGACCAGTCACTCTTCCAGTCCCTATGGAGAGTTTTGATTGATTCCTTCTGCATCACAAAGTTTCATCATTTCATATGTCTCATGCTCTTGTTCAAAGGATGTATATTAGCCCGTGTCGTCCATTTCTCATAACTATTGAATTTGCATGTTGGACATACCCTCAGTGTATCTCAGAGTTACATGAAGTTGTAGTCCTACCTTGCACCCTGGTCCTACTTTTCTTATGGGTAGGTAACCTTGAACCCAACAATCGACATCTCCTCATTGGTTACTGACTAGGGGGTTTCCCTTGTGTTCGATGACAATAAATCTACTCAAACATCAAGATTTGTGCAGTGCATTGGATTCCATTAGCCTTATTGGTGGTTTCCTCGCCTTTTTTAGAAATTTTACTCATTATTTTCTATTCAAAGGGTCTTTTTCGTGCACCACTTGCATCTGGTGCATGCGGAAGATGCATAGGGTCGTTGGTTTGTGAACATGTTCTTCATCCGAGTTCCTCCAAATCATCAGTCTCTTACTTTGTACCTCATGCTGAATGATGAGAGATTCCTTAATTCTCTGCTTTCAACAGGTCTCCTTCCATCAAATGCAACCCATATTTTGTCGAAACAAGACCTAGAGTCCTATGAGTATCTAGAGACTTGCAATCATCAGTGGTAGTTTCTCTCTCCATCGACAATTGGGAATATATCAATGTCTCTTGATCGATGGATTATTCAAGTGTTTGACCTCAACACCTTTCTTCACACTTGTAAGAATGTAATCTGTTCCTTGATACCTACTTTCATTATCGATAGGTTGTCTCACGTTTGTTAATGGTATACCTTAATGACTGGTAATCAAACAAAGTCTCATTGTGTTCAAACTCAACTACTTTATTCACATGATGTAGATTTGCACCTTTGGAGGATCATGTGGAAGACTTGAATACATCATTTCATAGTCACAACTTTCTTGATTTCTTTCTATCATTCATTGGACCAGTACCTATATGACTTCAGGGATCATGGGAGATCAGATTGTACTCCATTATATACAAATATCTTCAGATTTATTTTGAGACTGGTTTTCACTGGGCCTTTTTCATGAATATGAGATCTTATGGCATGTATCTACTTTTGTATGTCCTACTCATGGCCATGAACAACTATTTGGTATATTTTCGCATGGATCTACAGTGTAATTCAAATTGGTAGCCATGTGTGCAAAGTCATTATGAATTGTAATTTTCTTATGAGCAACTAGTTCATCTAGTTGGGTCTCCATTACTCCACTTCTGGGAATTATAATGTATTTCAGCCACAATAGATACTCCTTTGACCTCACACATTAGGGGGAATCTGTTATAGAAATATTTGCCTCACCCCATGCAAACTTGATCATAAGGCTCTTTCCATTTCCTTATGCAGAATTGAAGTCCCCTTTGCATTTCCCAAGGATTAAATTTTTATTTTTCCACATATACATGCCCTAACAACTATACATCATGTGTATACGCAGGTTGTACCATTACAACCTGCATACATCGATTTTTGTGCTCAAAATTAAAAAAATGGTGTCGGATTTCCATGTCATGTAACGTGATCCATGATCCTTGACCTTTGATATACTGGAAACGTACCAAATCATCCCTTCAGTTCCATTTGAAAGATATAAATGAGCCTTATCCAAGATGTGGAAAATAGGAGAATAATTCAACTTTGAGAGAAAATTTACTCTGGAGAAATTATTCACTTCATATTGAGTCTACATCCTTTTTCCTTTTAAGTTTGAACACATTGTTCATCCCCCATGCTCTTCCCTATTTGATGGAGAACTTCATTGTATCTCTTATATGAGATTTCCTTTTGTGGAGGATTGAAGTGGTGGAGGCCTAGCTGGAAGGGACTTGGTTTCTCGGTTCCGAACATGCCAACACAAAAATTTGTCATTCATACACTTCTGTTGATTACGTTTTAATACAAATACTCTTTTCTCGTCCAATAAATGTCTTGCAAATATTTGAATTGTTATTCCATGGACGTATTAACTTTATATATTATCACCATATGCTTGCGTATCTTCATTGTTGAGGACAAGTTGCAGGTGTATTGCTTTGAGTCAAGTGCTCAATGGTGGACTTCATCAAACGTTTGGATGAGGTAGGTTCTTTATCTTGTCTTGTTAACATGTTTGTTTATATAGAATACTTGATATTAGAGTTGATTTATGTAGTCATTTATGTCTATTGTTGTTTACCCCATGCCACAGAATGATTTTCCTCGTAACAGTGTGCTACAGGTACCACGAGCAAAGATTAATGGAAATGAAAGAGAATCAAACTTTTTATTCTCATTATATTTAGAGGAAACATTTAGATGAGCTCTAATTTCATCTCACAAAATCTTCTCTTATCCCCTTAGTCTTTTTGGTTTCCTTTCTTAGAGCCAGATGTCCTTACGAATCATGTATAATCATTAGGGATAACAGACATTTTGAAATTAAAATTCAAGCATAAGAAAATGATTAAGAGATTATGCAAAATATGTCTTATGGATCATTCTATTTCTATAAATTCTTCATATCATATAAGCATGACTGTGAATCGTTCGAAATATTTAAAAGTACACTTTCAGTCAGGTAATTAATGATCAAATTACTTTGCACCACATTTCATATTAATTGAACAAAAATTACTAAATATCAAATGGATAAAGCATGATTGATTGATAAGCTACGTGTTAATTATTGCACATGCTAAAATATTTTCACACATTTTCTTGAATGAGAATTAAAATGAGCCCTAGCCCAACCAAAAATGCACTAAATCTATAATCCTTAATGCCTCATAGGAAAGCATTATCCCGATTTAGATACAAATGTTATAATTAAACATGGTTAGTAAACGTTTTAGTGCTAAAATGATAAAACTCAAGGTGTTGTCAGAATTCTTAGTAGTGTTTTCCTTATATTATTATCTTTAGAGGTTTAATCATGTCCTTAGATTAATGATAAGACTAGTTTAGGCATAGTAATAATAATGTTTTTGAAATAAAATACATTAGGCACATTTAAATTTAAATTTAAAATTGGAATAAATCGATGCCCTGATCCGATGATCATAAAATGAGTAAAACCACTGGTGCAAATTGATTTTAGGGAGTAAAAGTACACAATTTTTTGTAGTACGAAGAGTCCCAAACCTGCCAAACCATTTACTTCACATGTGGCTAAACAACGTTTAAATCGAGACTTTTTCTAAGTTCTAAAAACCACTTACTCTAAGCCCAAAACTTCCTCAGTATCATAAAATAGTTTTCATACCAATTGGTAGTTGGGCACATTGAAAACCTGTCAGAGACACTAATCACCAATTGACACATAATCCAATATTTAAGAAATCTCTTAACAATATTAGTAATAACTCGTCACCTCATGTTATTGTAAAAATTTGTTTGAACAAATGATATAGACGCTCAAGTTTTCCAGGCTGTTATCAATATCCTGTAGATAAAGGACGAAGTGGTCGAGCAGAGTAGAACCCATATGCATAGGTAAGTAATGAAGATAACCTAGATTTTAATTGTCTTGAGGTATCCTCCAAAAAATAATTATATTAATTTTTCTTAACAGACATAACTTAGACCCCCGAAATGTGTCCAACAAGGAAAACTATTGCTTCCTAACAGCAAACAGTAGAAAACCCAGATTTTAAACATCTCATCGATAAATATTTCAAGGTCTCTGAGGTTGAATAATAACAAAATATGTCAAGGAACTCAAAATTACAAATTTTGATAATTTGAATAACAATAACGTATGTTTTACTACACAGGACTCTTATCCAAGATAATAATTCCGACCACTTTCCATTTTTTGGAAATGGTACTCATGTGTTGGTTGTGGAGCCTGATTATCTTCATAATTCAAAGGTTTGTTTCAATAATGCTTGGACCTCATTCCTTAACGGGGGGTGTGGGGGGCTTCCCCCCCACAGTTGTCCCCATGGGGGGTGACGATAATTTTTGTAGCGCCCACCTCCCCCCCCCTTGGCGAGGGTTTCGGGGACAGTGCCCTTGAAGTGAAATTTTGAAAAAAAATGCCTTGTAAAATATTGTAATTTCATACTCAATTTGGACTGTTCATTATAAGTTCGCAGATTTGATGGTAGATGTTATTTTAGGGATTTTTTCCCTAGAAGGAAACCTTGTTTTATGAGAGAATTATATTTTTGCTTTGTAGGTGTGTGATTATTGTATTCTGAGAGAGGAGACTGTGAGAGAAAGAAGAGGACGTTACAACGAGTGTGTTGTAGCTTGTATCCCTTCATTTTGTTGGATAATAAAAATGAAGGATATGATGATTTCTCTGGTGGACATATCCCACACTGGGTGAACCACGTATATCTTTGTCTCTATTGTACTGTGTATCTTTTGTTTTTTATTTCCGTAGGTACCATAAAATCAAAATGTACAACAACTGGAGCAACAGGTACCTTAGACTCCTACAAGTGTTGTTAGAAGATCTACTAGGTTAAGTAGACCCCATGAATGATACTCTCCTTCATTGTACTATTTATTGTTGACTGATTCTGGTGAACTGAAAAGTTATGAAGAGAAAATGTAGGTAGACACTAAAAGGAAGTGGGAGCAAGGCATGAAAGAGGAAATGGATTCCTTGGTAAATAAATAGACTTGAGACTTGGTTTAGTTTCATGTAGGAAAAACTGCATTGCAAAATAAATGGGTTTACAGGTTGAAGGAAGAAGATGGACAAAAAAACCGATACAAATCTAGACTAGTTGTAAAGGGGTTTGCACAAAAGAAAGGTATATATTTTGATGAGATATTTTCTCCTATTGTTAAAATGACTTCAATTATGACTATTTTAAGTCTTGTGGCAGTAGAAGATTTGCATCTCGAATAGTTAAATGTAAAAACAACTTTTCTCCATGGGGATTCAGAGGAAGAGATTTATGTGAAACAACCACAAGGGTATGAAGTCAAAGGGAAGGAGAGTTTGGTATGCAGGTCAGGGATAATTTTAAGGATGGAAAATTATATTAAAATGTAGAAACCTGGAATAATATTACTAGTCCTTAATATGCAAAATGTAAAATATTTGGCGAAAATTTTGTAAAATAATTCAAATTTGTAAGGATTTTATATAGTTTCTATAAAATTTTGGTGATTTTTAAGATAGAATAATTTTATTCTATAAAATTTGGGAGAATCATTTTTAGAAAAATGGAAATTGGTTAATCATTTTTTGGGAAAACCATGGAAAATTAGCCCATTTGTGAAATTTATCCCCTAAAAACATCTATGCAGGTTGAAGAAGAGCTTGCATGACCTAAAGCAATCTCCAAGACAATGGTATTTGAATTTTGATAGGTTTATGGCAGAGCAAGGTTATAGTAGATGTCATTCTGATCATTGTGTTTATTTTAAAAGGATAGAAAATGGAAGCTATATTATCTTGCTATTATATGTAGATGACATGCTTGTTGCAGGGTTTAATGTGCATGATATAAATGTGCTCAAGAAGAAATTAGCTAATTCATTTTTGATGAAGGATTTGGGTGTTGCAAAGAAAATCCATAGTATGAGAATAACAAGAGATAAGAAAAATTGCAAATTGACATTGTCTCAAGGTGAGTACATAGAGAAGGTGTTGGAGAGGTCTAGAATGTAGAATGAAAAACCGGTTCGTACACCTTAGACCAACCATTTCAAATTAACTAAGGAAATGTGTCCCAAGACACATGAAGAGATAAAATGCATGTTTAGGGTCCCTTATTCATCAATAGTTGGTAGCTTGGTGGTGTATGTGATGGTTTTCACAAGACCATATATTGCACATGTAGTGGGAGTTGTGAGAAGGTATATGAAAAATCTAGGTAAAGAACATTGGGAGACAATAAAGTGCATTCTCAGGTATTTGAGAGGTACTTCTACTCATGCATTATGTTTTAAAGTTTTATACACTGTTCTACAGGGATATGTTGATTCAAATATGATAGGTGATAAAGATAGCAAGAGTAGCACTACATGGTATGTTTTTACTTTAGGTGGAACAATATTAAGATGGATTTCAAAACTACAAAAGGTTGTTTCACTTTCAACAATAGAAGCTGAGTATGTTTCCACTACAGAGGCTAGTAAAGTAATGATTTTGTTACAGAGGTTTATGGAGGAATTGGGAAAGAAGCAGGAGAATAGAAGGTTGTACTGTGACAATGAGAGTGTCATTCATATTGCAAAGAAATCAGCCTTCCCTTCAAATAATAAGCATATACAACTCATGTAGCATTTCATATGATCCATCCTGGAAGATGGACATTTGAGGTTGGAAAAAATACATACTAGCCAGAATCCCGTAGACATGTTAACAAAAGGAGTAACGAGGGAGAAACTAAGTTCCCCCTCAGTTTCAGTTGGAATTCAAGCATGAAGGTGAAGACAAATTTTTTTCCAGGTCCAAGGTGGATCATGGTCCAGCAAGTACAACAACATTGGAGATATTGTGATTAGTATCCAAGTGGGATATTGTTGGTTGTGTATCCGTATTATCTTCCTAATTCAAAGGTTTTTTTTAGCCATTCTTGTTCCCCATTCCCTAACAAGGGGGTGTGGGGGGGATTTCCACCCCACAAATGTTGCTAGGAGGGTCCATGGGGGTGTGGCAACAATTTTTGTAGCCCACCCCCCCCAAAGGTTTTTTTTAGCCATTCTTGTTCCCCATTCCCTAACAAGGGGGTGTGGGGGGGATTTCCACCCCACAAATGTTGCTAGGAGGGTCCATGGGGGTGTGGCAACAATTTTTGTAGCCCCCCCCCCCTTGGCAGGGGATTCAAGGGAAACACCCCATAAGTGAAATTTTGGAAAATCAATTCCTTGTAAGATATTGTAATTTCATAGTCAATATGGACCGTTCGTTATAAGGTCGCAGATATGACAATAGAAGTTATTTTAAGGATTTTTTTCCCTAGAAGGCAACCGTATTTTATGAGAGAATTTTATTGTGGCTGTGTAGGTGTGTGATTATTGTATTCTGAGAGAGGATACTATGAGATAAACAAGAAGAAGTTACAACATATGTGTTGTAGGTTGTATCCATTCATTTTGCTAGATAATAAAAAGGAAGGACCTGACAATTTATATGGTGGACATAGCCCACACTGGGTGAACCATGTATATCTATGTATTTATTGTATTGTGTATCTTTTGTGTTTAATTTATGCATTTGTTCTATTTTATTGCTCCATGATCCCATTTTTCTAACATCACGTGTGATCATAATTATGACTTGACATAGAGAGTTATTAGGGGAAAAAAAATGTTTTCTCAATTTTCTCAATTTTATTGCATAAATGTTGTCATTATTAGAAAAAAAAGAAAAAATAGATGAAGATTTCCTTTCCCTTGTGTTCAACTCATTGCCAATATCAAAAATATTGATTTCTATGACAAATTGGGTGATTACACCAAGTGGAGCTAAGTTAATTTTTCCTTTAAGTTCATTCATATTTAAATATTCAGTCAAATATGTTGTAACTATGATTGTTTTGGTACTTGGATATCACAATTATACCCTAGTGGATTCTACTATCCTAGGCTTCCTATTAAAAATTTCCAACGGAACTAAATTTAAATTCGTAGAGTATCTCTATAACACCATTCATGAACAATTGACATACTTTGAAGGATGGAAAAGTTTTAGGTATCAATCATACTTAGTTTATTTATTGATACATCGAAAACCCTCTTATTTTGAATCCTTAAACATGAAGAAAGTGGATAAGCATGGAAATGCTATTAATGTTACTTAATGGATTGATGTTGTGAAGGATGAAGGAGATAAAGGTGGTTATAAGTACTTCATTGATCAGGTTATGGCCAATCTACATAATTTAATTCATAATCCTCCTCCTCCAATTATCCATATTGGATCATTATATTATTTTTCATCTATCCCGATGCCTTCAAAGTGGAAAAAATTGGAGGAATTAGCTTGTAGGGTCATCTTAGTGGTAGGTCCCAGTTTGGAAAAATGGGTTCTGAAACTTTCTAGAGCCATTTTGAGGCTTAAATGACGTTTTTTGGGTATTGGTTTATGGAACTTATGCACACCCCCTTAACATTGTTCTACAGTCCAATACCTTTCTAACAGTGCAAGTCGTGCACCAATCAAAGTGCGTATGCAAACGTGACACCTCCCACAACTTTACCTATCATGTTGAACACAATGGCATGAGATGATTCCACGTTAGCCCCCATTACTCATGCACATAGGGCTATTCATGTGAGGAATTTCAAGAAGAATATAGAATGTTTAAAATCCTACCACAATTGAGGGTTGAGGAAGTAAAAAACCTACCCCTAAATGGCTATCGGGTTATGTTAAATATCGGGCCTCTAGGAGGAAAATGGTTTTAATTATATGTTATTGTATTCTGTTCCATAGTAGAGACAAACAAGTGGGAGTTGGAAATTAGAGAAAAGAATAGAGGCAGATAATGTACTTTCATTATTTCCATACCAGAGAAAAGAGAGTAGAGCATCCTCACCTTCTAGCTAGGTTTTCTCCTGTAAGGATTTTCCAGAGAAAATATATGTGTTATCTTGTGGATTGTGTGTGATTGTATTTTAATGTTCTCTATTTTCCAAATTTTACCTATTTTATGCATGAGCAGGAAATTAAAAACTAAATATCCTGGCATCTAAAGGAATTTAACCTTCATAGTGTAGATTTTTGTTTTATTTATCAAATCTGTTGTGACAAACTATTCCAGTTGATTATCCACTGCAATTTATATATCATACAAGGATCTTTCCCAACTGCAAAAATTCACTACAGTTGGGACAACAAATAAAGTTTGGAGACTAGTATATTTATGAAAATTACATAGTCATAACGGGTTTATGTGTTTGAATCTCATCCATATAGATTACCTATTTTTCTTACTCACATAATTTTTTCATTAGACTTAATAAGGAAAGGGTTAAGCTCACATTAACTCCATTTTTCTTCAAAATTAAATAAAAAACTCTTCGTCAATTTTCAACAGAAGTTTTATTTTTCCTAGTAAGAGTTAAATCAACTCTAGAAATTGTAGAAGGTATGATGAAGAAATTCAATTTTGAACAAGATTATCCTTGGAAATATGATCCTTTTCATGTGATTTCTAACATGAAACATGTAGGTTTCCTTCAATCTTATGTTCATCTATTAGATGTAGCTAGAGAAATGTTAGTAAACAAAAATTCATTGGCAAAAGTTTAGCAACTACTCTAGCACTAGATTAATGATACATCAAAGAAGTAGAGTGCTCAAAAGGAACCTGTACAAGATATTCTACCTGCTTTTTCAGTGATCAACATTGAATATGATACAACCAACAAAGAAACTAATTTTTTCATGGAAACACCTGCCAAGAAAGAATCACAAAAGAAGATAACATATGACCCAATGGAGGTTGATGAACATGCACCTCCTCCCAAGAGGACAAATCTAGATTCACAAGTAGAAGAGGAGTTAGATTTAGTTGGGGAGATAAATAGACCTTTTTATGAGAAGTTTTTCATTTCAATGATATAATTTTCATCCTCAAATGATTCGATCTTCAAGAATGATGGAAAATCCCTCCTAGGGGGAGAAATTTCAAGAGAATTATCCTCTTCAGAAGAAAAGTCAAATGTCTTCACTGAAATGGAGGTTAATAGGAAAAATTCAAGACAAACCATAGAATATTTGTATTCAAAAATAAGTCATGAATGACTGACATCCCCTAATTTTATATCTTCAATTGATTAGGAAAAGGGACTCTTTCATATAGTTTTCTTACATCCCAATATGGACAAAGCTAAAAATGAATAAGACATGGTAGAAAAGGATATGATTCATGCTACTTTAAATGTTATAAAGTTAAAAATACAAATAAGTAGACTAGAGAATCTGAAGGTAGAAAGGACTACAAATAGATCTAGGATAACTTCAATAAGTGGACTAGAGAAGAAGTTGATCAACCTGGGTTATGGAGAAGAAGACAAAGCATCCATCCTTTCTTTGGTAAAGTAAAAGGAGAAATAAAATCATATCCTAAGGAAGAAATTGAATATTCATGTTACATATCATATTCAAATAAATGAGTTAATGGAAGTAGAAAAGGAAAAAGAGCAGCTTCACAGACAATTGAAATCTTCGCAATACCAAAACAATAGTTGGAAATAAAAGTGGAAAGGTTAAATAAAGAAAATGAAGCTTCCTTATAAGAAAGTCTTCATAAAATAAGCATTCCTAACATTGAAATTATGCTAGAAGGATCCGAAGAAGAAAATATTGCAAGGTTGGAAGGGAAAATTGTAGTTCTACAAAAGAAGGTCAAATAAGAAAAGTATGTGATTGAATTAAAAGATTCAAAACTAGAAGAGTTGCAAGAGAAGGTAAATAGAAGAAATTATTTGATTGAGAAAAATTATGTTGTTATATCTGAAAAGGATAAAACTATAGCTCAAAACAATGACCAAATTGTTAGGTTTCAAAACTTAGAGAGAAAATGTGAGAAAAATATTGTTGCAAATAAATATTTAATAGGAGAAAAACATTACATTTGGGACTAGATAAAAAAAGTAATGAAACAACTAAGCACTTGTTTCACTATGTTCTCAAAAACTAAACATCTCCCAAGAGGCAACAAATTATATACCACCAAATCTTGGAAAAAGTTAGAGGATAAAGTCTAAATTGTGAATGAGGCAATAAATATTGTTAGCAGTAAAACAATAGAGGATTTAAACCCATTAGGCATCAAATATAGGACGAATTTCATCATGATATTTGGACAAGTAAATGTCAAGCATAAATTGATATTAACTACTCAACATAGAAGTCAGGTAGTTTAAGACTCTGTGATTGATTTCAACAATCAAATCTTAGAGGCATCTTCATTGGGAATTCCAATTTCGTGGACTAAAGAATGATGGTCTATTTCCAATGAACATTATGAATAATATTTAGAGAAAAAAAGATAAAACCATGAACAATTCTAAGATGTAAAAGGTCCTATCAGAGGGAAATGAAACTTATTTATGAAAAGTTGTTTAAATATTTCTTGTTATTATGTACTTTGATGAAAATTTAGAGAAGTGTTCCTTGTGCCAATTTCAATGTTTTCTACTTGCAAGAAACATGATTTCGAAAAAAATACTACAAGGTGTGGAATGGTAACAATTCTAAGTTGAGAAACAAAAATTCTCTACTTGCCATTTAAACCCCTTTTCCAGATCAAATGATGATATTGATATCAACTTCCATGTCAACAACAACTTCCACATCAACATTATCTTCCACATCAACAACAACTTCCACATCAACATTAACTTCCATGTCAACTCCAGTTTCTATGTTGACACCAATCACTTGTTCAAATTTTGTTTCTATGTCATTGATACCTCCTACAACAACCTCAACATAGAAGTCGCCACAATTTGGGATGAACATGTCAAAGAAGAAGAAAAATTGCTAACACGTTTCTTCAAAAACCATGATGATAATTGTCCCAAGAAAAAAAGGAATCCATTATCATCACTACTATTCTTAGAAACTATTATATGGATTACAAAAAATATAAGGAAAAATAATAAATGGAAAGTTTGAAGAAGAAAGGGTTGTTATTAGATTTAACAAAAGAACGTGCTTCGATATTTTTTTATCGATCTTAAGCTTTATTCTTGTTCTGTAGTTCACATGTTTTTATTTACACATAGGATTCATCTCTGATAAGAACCATGTTATTTTTGTTTTCAAAAATATCTAAGACATTGAGAAAGCTTTCTTTAGACTTATTCTAACAAATCTTTGTTATCATGGTTTGTAATTCAAACAATTGAAGTTTATAAAGTACATCACTTGTTGAATGTTTTAAATTTTTGCGTTAGGTATTTTATATGATATTATCAATTTGTTTCTTTTCATGATTTTGTCTTATAATATTTACTACTAAAGTTTATAAAGTACATCACTTGTTGAATGTTTTAAATTTTTGTGTTAGGTATTTTATATGATATTATCAATTTGTTTCTTTTCATGATTTTGTCTTATAATATTTAAGACTATATCCTAGTTAACGTGAAAGTATTTTGAATATCATGTTGGAGATTTTTTGAAGTTGTTTTCAGTTTAATTTTGAGGA
>JZKD02S1646825.1:250654-267001 GCA_000966675.3 Picea glauca | reverse complement strand
ATATATATATATTATATAAAAAGATAATATTCTCCTTTTTTTTTATTCTATTAATTCCTTTAATTTACTCTAAAAGATGATCAGATAGGAATATGGTGCCATTTATGTCTATTATTATGTGTTAATTGTGGTTTATCTCATAGAGTTTAAACTTTGTTTTTTTTTTTAAATTATTTCAAAACTTGCTTTTGGAATATATATATATATATATATATATATATATATATATAACTTGAGGAGGAAATATTAAACAAATTCATGTATTGAGAGTTATTCTCTTTGGTTGTTGGAATATTCCAGTAAATCCTAAAGTAGGGAGAATATTTTCCTCCATAGGGTGCCTTGGCATTGTTTCCTTCACAAGAAATAACCTAATGAACAACACTATTGATCCAGATTTATGAGGGAATGAAATGAAACATAAATAATAATAAAAACATAGAGATATAGTAATACTCAACTTCTATTAAATATTGAAATATCCAGAGACTGAAAAATAAAATACAGAGTGAAATGAATTCACTAGAATGGTGGTAGTTTATCTCTAAGAAGATATGTGACAACTATGCACATTCATAAGAAGATGATTACAATGAGGCTCTCAATACCTTTTTAACATAAACCATAAATAATAAAAATATAAACATCCAAAACCCTAACCCTGGAAGATGAAACACCAAAAGGTTTGTGGGCCCCGATGGGGGTAGTTGATACCTCATCTTCCCTAGGGTGTGACTTTTTCATTAGATATCCATTTTTTTTACTCGATACCTCATCATAAAGGTATAACTAAGGATTGCACATTCTGAGTGGCCCAATACAGGAATCCAACAACTATTGGGTATTGCCACGTCAAAAAAATGTTGTTTAGTGCCTCAAAACGATCCCTAAAGTTTGGGACCTGAAAAAATGTAGAAAAACTACCAAAATGGAATTTGTATGTTGAGCCAATGGAATAGTTGGGTGGCCACCAATGTCCATCTAGATTAGTTCTCCTCCATTAGGAAGCAATGGTCTCCATTTTTTTGAGTTCCCCCATTAAATGAGAAAACGTTTGTTGAACTTGATGATTGGTGAACCACTTTCCTTGGTGCAGTAGCTTTCGTTCTTTGACAGCCTAATATAGTTGGATATTTTGTTGGATTCCATGATATGATCAATGGTTTCATGTTCCATGTAGTCAGGGTTGAGCTCTATAGGTGTCAATTGTTCTACCACCTTCGATGTGTCTAGTATTGGTGGAAAATATGGTTAAGGAGGTCCACATTGAATGTAAGGTGTAATCAAAGGATGTGGGGAATACTTAACTCAAAACAATTATCACCCATATCCTTGGTGATTTTGTAAGGTCCATAGTGAAGTGGACAGATCTTCCCGTGGGGTTATGTAAGGAACTCTTTATGAAAATGCAACCAAACCTTGTTTCCTACCTAAAAATTGTGGGGAACCTGGCGTTGATCATGATATTGCTTGTAATTAGCATTGGATTTATACACAATACCATGGACCTATTGGTGGATGTGCTAAATCCATTCAATGAATTTGGTGGCCTTGTCGTCCTTAGATTGAGCATGAGAAGATTATTTCTATGTGGATGGAAGGGGTAGTGCTACATCAATGGGTCCCAATGGGTGAAAACCCAGGCCTAACTGAAAAGGCTTGTGGCTAGTTAATCTACATAGTGCTCTATTATATCTATGTTCGACATAAGGAAGGCTCTCATCCCATGTGCATGGATTCTTGGAGTTGTACATGCACAAGAGATGCATGATGATCATATTGATGACCTCAATTTGTCCTTCATCTTGAGGGTGGAAGGAAATGTATATGGTGAGCTTGGTGTCCAACAATGACAAGAGGGTCAACCAGAATTTTCTCAAGAATTTGTTTTCTTGATTTTTTATGATGGTTTGTGGTACTCTGAAGTGTAACCATACATGCTTGAATAATAACTTGGTGGTGGCCTCGACTATGATACTCTTCTCACATGCCATGAGAATGGCCATATTAGAGAATAGATCATCAACCACGAATACACACTCATTTCCATGCTTGGTGGAGGGGGTACATGACATGTATTCCATCAATATGGATTCCTAAGGTCTGTCAGAAGTAGGCAGAGGGGTGTATAGTCCTTTTTTTATGGTTGGCTTGGAAATGGAGCATGCAATGAATGATATGATATCCTTACTAACATATTGTTGAATGTTTGGCTAATATAAATAATTTCGGAGGATAGACACTATCTTCTCCATGCCAAAGTGTCATGCCAACCTATTATAGTGGGATTCCCAAATAAACTTTCCATGCTCGCTTGACGGAATTCATAGATGAGCTATATGGAATAACAATCCATCCTAAATATGGAATTGAGTAATGACCATTTATATTCCCAACATTTGGTAGATCATAGCGAAGTCAAGATCATTGTCATAGAGTTGGGACCACCTGGGGGTCTCATTCTCATAAGACTCGAGCACTGTGTTTAGTGCTACAAATATAGGTTGATTGAGGAAGTCAACAACGCGATTAGTGCTCCATTTATTATACTTAATGTTGAGGTGAAACTGTTGCAAGTATGAGGACCAATTTTGATGGTTGTTATTCTACATTTTTCCTTGTTTCTACATGAACTGTAGAGACAATTGATATGTATGGATGACTATCTCTTTCCCTATAATGTAATGCTTCCATTGGCAATAAGATTGTATGATGGAATACATTTTTTTTCATAGGTGGGGTATTTATGGATGACATCTAAGACTGTCTCACTATGATAAGCCACTGGATGACCCCACTGAGTGAGAACAACAACAACAACATAATCATAAGCATCGGTCTCAATATCAAATGGTTCTTGTAGATAATGTAAGGTGAGCACCAGGTCTAAGCATAAGCGATGTTTCATATCATGAAAATATTTATGTTGTGATATACCCCAGGAAAATTTGTCTTTGAAACCACCCTTGATCACTTGGATGAGATCCCATGTGACATGGGAGAACCCAAATATGAATATGTGATAAATGTTAGCAAGGCCTAAGAATCTGAGAATATCATTTAGTGTTGTTGGGGATGGCCATTCAAGAATCACCTGGATCTTTGATGGATTGACATGCACACCATGCTCATCTACAATGTATCCAATTTACTGGACCTTGTTCATGTCAAAGGATAATTTCTCTAAGTTATCATATAAATTGTGTTGACATAGAGTGTGGATGACCTCCTCAATGTGTCGCAAGTGTTCTTCCCAACTCTTGTTGAAGATGAGGATGTCATCCATATATACAACCACAAAGGAATTGGTGAAGGGATTCAAGATTTCATATATCAACATAATAAAGGTGGTTGTGGCCTTTGTCAATCCAAAGAGAATAACCAACCACTCCAAAATACTTTATTTAGACTTGAAAGAGATCTTCCATACATCAGTCTATTCTATAGGGACATGGTGGTAGGCATAATTCATATCAATATTACTAAATTACTTGGTCCCCTTGAGTTGGTGGAGAAGGTCATTAATTTTGAGAATTGTATACCGATTCTTTACTATGACTTTGTTCAGATCTTTGTAATCAACAAAAATTCGTCAAGTCTTGTATGTATTCTATATGAGCATGATTGGTCTTAAACAAAGTGAGGATATTGGTCAAATGTTCTTTTTTTGGATCATCTTTTGGATCTGGTGCTTGATTTCCTAATTTTCCAGAAGAGAGCACCAGTAAAATAGCCCATTAGGAAAAGGAATTCCAAGAGTTAGCTCGATTGAATTCTTGACCTGATAGTGCAGAGGAACCTGAGTAGGTGAGGTGAATATGTCCTGATACACATCGATGACTTAGTCCACTTGATTCTGTTGTGTAGAGGATCCTTGTGCAGATGCCATGGAGGTGGTTGTTACCTTCCGTTCACTCTAAGAGTGAATCATGAAGAGGAAAAATTTCCCAGTCTAGGAGATGACCTTCCTACACTACTTGGTTGATACCAAACGAATTGTGATAGGTGGTTCTACCTCTAGGATCCTCTACAATTTTTTTCCCATGGTAAAAATGTAACTACGAGGTCTAGACTCATATACAACATGATGTTTCCACATATATGGATGTCTAAAATAACATCACAAACTTAAAGTGGGGAAACATTACATAATATATCATCCTTGAAGAGCTTGATGCCAAAGGGAAGGAGACATTGTTGGTTGATAAGGATATCTCATCCTTGGTTGAGCCACCCAATGTTTTATGGTTGCATTTGTGGTGTTGTCGGCAAGTCCAACTTCTTCAAAACCTCTATTGAGATGAGATTATTTTTTCTTCTTATGACAACAGTGAAATGTAGTGGATAACACTTCACCCAAAATTGCGAGTGAAAAAGGTGCTCACCTTCCTCTGGTTGTTTTGGTTCATTTGGATGGATCTTGGTGGTAGAAACTATGGCACTGGGTTCTGCATCAATCATCCACTTTAACTTTTATGGATATGAGTCAGAGTCAGATCTTGGATATGACTCTGAGTCTTTTAGCTCAACCACCATTGAATTCTTTGAGTGATATTCATCGATGTTTTTCTGGGGAATTTTATGGAATTTTCACCACTTCCTTGTGTCTTTGTCCATCTTCCCATTACCCTTATTTGTTTGCGAATCAGACTGGTTGTCATGTGGTTTTCAATCCTTGCATTGTACTTTGTTCTATGTGTTTGGGTTACCTTTTTCTGGCTTATACTATTATGAATTAGTATATCCAAACTCCCACTCACTCCTCTACTTAATTTTTTCTCAATTTTGACAATATATTGATTAAGTGGCTCCTAGCGACGAGATGTCCAAAAACTCCATTTTTTTTTATGTACATAAATAGGGCCACATGGTATTTCAGAACTAGATTTATCTCAAAGTATCTGATACCCATATTGTAAATGTGTTGAAACTGCATAGAATAGATCTAGCTAATAATACACATATTTGCAGAGAGAATTGGAGAGAGAAGAAGAAGGAGAGAAAGAATGAAATAATTCTCATTAACCGTTGTGAATAATGAATAATTTACACATGATGTACTCTGTATAACTGAATGAGTGCACATTGGAGGAGAACCAATGCACCATAGTGGTGGTCTAGAGTGATTTGGACACACACCAATAGTTACAGGAGTGAATTGCCACCTAGTCTAGTCTCTCAGGCAGTTACGAGAGTGAACTGCCACCTAGTTGAGTTAACTAGTCAACTAGTCTTCAGTTAACTGACTAAACATAGAGTAGTGAGGAGCTAAATCAAGGAATCAAGGGTAATGTGTCATTATGGTGATACCAAGTCAAGGTTGAATTATCATGGTGATGATCCGAATGTTGCATGGTGACAAAACCAATGCATCATCTAAAATAAACTCAACTAGTCAAACTGAAGTGTCAACTGAAAGAGATTATTCTCTAGGTGGAATATTATCCCCTAAAATATATGAGACTGGATAATGACTAATTATGACTAATAAAAAAGGAAAAAACTTAGGAAAAAGATATCCTAGGTGTGTGTGAAGTAACTCCAACACCCACCCTAAACATCACTATGGTGAAAATAAAGAATGGGTCGCGGAAACAAGGCCATGTTAGGTACCGAAATACAAAATATACACTGAAATAAAGTGAGGAAAGAGGGAAAATAATGAGAACCCCCCCCTCCCTCAAGGTACAATTTATGTAAAGAGAAGAACTACAGTTTTTAGGCAATTGTGTCCTTCACTCCAAGACAACTTCACAAAGAATGAAACTTCTGCTCAATGAAGGTCTTGGTGAATATGTATTTTGTATGTTCTACTGAAGGATAGAAATGTAAGTCAATGTTCCCCTCATGTACTAAGTCTGGGATGTAGTGCATGTGTATCTCAATGTGCTTCATCTACTGCCTCTAAAATGGATCTCTGCAGAACTTCAGAGTGCTCTGGTTGTCACACTAGATGACGACCGACCAATGAAATTGAATGCCCAACTCAGTGAGAAGATGTTGTAGCCACGTATCCTGAATGGTTATGTTAACTACCCCTATGTACTCTGCCTCGGTTGAATAAAAAACAATGACAACTTTCTTCTTTCTCGACCAACAGATAGGCCTGGAACCAATATTGACTGAGTAACCAGATGTGGAATTGTGATCAGTGCTATCACTAGCCCAGTCAAAATCAGTAAACCCGATGATATATAATGTAGAGTTTTTTACATAATGAATCCCAAAGGTGATGGTGCCCTGTACTCATCGAAGGATACACTTTGCAACTTTCCAATGTAGCTCATGCGACTCTTGCATGAACCTGGAAATTGCACCAACTGCATATGAGAGGTTTGTTGTGGAGTGTGTGAGATACAACAAGCTCCCCACTAGTTGTCTGTACAGTGTGTTGTCAACTAGTGGAGTCTCCCCACCATCCTCAAGTTTGAATCTTGATAGGAAAGGAGTCGGAGAAGACTTGTAGTCTGTCATATGAAATCTCTCAAGGAGATCTTGTGTATACTTGGCTTGAGACAGTTTGATTCTTGATACATCTTGATTGATCTCAATTCCAAGGAAGAATTTTAGAGGACCCTTATTTGTCATCAAAAACCTGTCATGTAGAATCCTCTTGACTACAACAATCACTAATGTCGAGCAACTGATGATAAAAAAATAATCAACGTACACAACTAAAAGTAGAAGTGAATTAGCCATCCTAGGCATGTAGACATTCAGGTCTAATTTACAATGTACAAAGTTTTGTGATAATAGGTAGGATTCCATATTGGCATAACATGCCCTCAGAGCCTACTTGAGGCCATAAAGGGACTTCTTTAGTCGACAGACCAAAGATGAGTTCCGCATAAATCCCTAGGGTTGATCCCTATAGATCTCCTCAGAGAGATCACCATGAAGAAATGCATTCTTCATGTCCATCTGATGGAATTCCCATCCTTTGGATGACACAATGGAAAGTGCCAATCGTATGGAATCCATCTTCGCTACTGGAGAAAATTTCTCATCATATTCAATACCATGAACTCGCTGAAAGCCTTTGGTGACAAGCGTAGCTTTGTATTTTCTAGTCTGTCCATCCACTGCACTCTTGATCTTGTAGACCCATTTTCATCTGACAAGTTTCCTCCTAGAAGGAAGGGGAACCAGATCCCAAGTCTGGTTCTCGAGGAGGGAGTTGTACTCCTCCTGCATGGCAGATTCCCAAAAGGGATTTCCAACAGCCTCACCATAAGACTATGGATTTGAAGATTGATCCAAGAAAATATTCCTAGAGGGAAATGGTTCAATGGAAGTGAGTGCAACATGAGGCTCCTTGAAATCAGATCGAGTCCTCCCAGTATTAGATGTATCACCAACAATATCCCCTGCATCCTGAAGAGTAGTCTGTGCCCACTTGGGCCTCTGCTCTGCCTCTGCAACTGCATCTGGATGCTCTGACTCTGCATATGACTATACTAAATCTAAATCTGAATCATTTGAGTCCTCTAAATCATAACTCTCATCTGAACAAGAGTCTGCATGTGCATGCTCATCATCTTAGACAGGTGGAAGAATGAAATTATCTACATGTGGCTGCTGAGGTGCATGCGGGACACTTTCCTCGAATTGGACACTTCGCTCAATGATGAACTGGTCTGAGGAAACGTTAATAAGTCTATATCCCTTCACACCATTAGGATAGAGAACAAAAATTCACTCCATGCTCTATGGATCAAGTTCCTTCCTCTTTTAAGAGGGAATCCTCATCCATGCATATGAACCGAAAATGAGAAAGTGGGTCACTTCCGATTTGAGGCCGCTCCAAGCCTTGTAGAGGGTTTTATTCTTGACATATCTATGGGGAGATCTGTTTTGGATGTATGTTGCATAATTAAGTGCTTCATCCCATATTCTCTGTGGTAGTGACTTTGCATGCAACATACAAGATGCCATCTCCTTTAGAGATTTGTTTTTCCCCTCAACAACTCTGTTTTGCTATGAAGTATAGGGAACTGTAAGCTGCAACTAAATCCCTGTCTCATCTAAAATATTATGGATCTCATGATTTACATACTCTCCCCCATTATCATTTTGGAGGACTTTGATCTTCTTTACGGACTGTGTCTTAACCAAGGCTTTGAAATCTTTGAGGTGTTGAAAGTCCTTATATTTTTTCTTGAGAAAGTAGATCCATGTAAAACGTGAGAAATCATCAACAAAAATGAGAGCAAACCTCTCTTTTCTGATGGATGGATGCAAAAAAGGATCCATAAGGTCAATTTGGATTGGATCTAAAGGTGTGAAATCTCGATGAGACTTTCCTTTGTCTAATTTCTCTTGAGGGTGTTTTCCAAGAACACATCCCTCACATCCTCCCTTGGAGAAATGGATGTTTGGTAGACCATCAACCAATATTTTCTTGCTAAGATGATGCATGTATTCGAAATTAAAATGTCCAAACCTTTTGTGCCATATCCTACTACTTTCATCAGCATGAGTAAGCAGTAAAGAAGAATCAGGTTCAATGAATTAAAAAAAAAAGTATACAATCTAGACTGATGATTTACTTCACCAGTAGAAACCTTGGAGTTCGTTTTCATGTTGTAGATGTTCATAGAATTTGGTGTGAATATGACTTTATTTCTGGTGTCATAATTCTTCATCTGATACACAAAGATAAGTTTCATAGAAGTTTTGGGAATGTGCAACACATTCTTGAAGCTTCTGTTAGTGAGTTCAATCCTTCCTTTGCTAGTGACTTCGATAGAAGAGTTGTCCCCCATCAAAATGGGAGGACCTTTGCATGCATCCAAATAAGAATATATTTCTTTTGAGGCATCCATGTGATGTGATTCTCATGAATCAACGATCCAAGCATTAGGAGAGGAGTTGATGGCAATCAAGGCATGGATAGAATTTCCTTTCTTGGAATTCAGATCTTCTGGCTTCTTCTTCTTGGCACCCTCGGGGATGAAATATCCAAGGTTGTTTTGCTGAAGTATTTGAGACATCATATCTATTTTTTTTCATGCATGTGGATTCCAAATGGAATCCTTTGTGATAGTATGTGCATTTCTCCCCTTTTCTTCCCCTTTCCCCTTTGGATCCGGAGGCATCGGTGAAGGGTTCTGTGTACCCTTCCTTCTTCAGATGTGTATGAGCTTTCCATTTATCTTTATATTTAGATTTAATATATTTTTGTTTTCCATATTTCACAATGAGTGCATGCACCTTTGGTCCTTTGATTTTTCCCATGTTGATGAGCTTGGTTTGCTCTAGTGACAGGGCTTCGATAAAATCCTCAAGAGAAGGCATATTCTAGGTGGCTCCTGAGGAAAATCTGATAGAATAGAATGTGGATACGAATACATAGAATTTAGGACCAATATTGGAGAGAATGGTGAGAAACATTTTTTTCTCCCCCTTCTATTTATCAACTCCACAAGCTTTGAGTTGCGATAGTAAATCCTTGAATTTTGTAAAGAAATATTGGATATTGTCGAATTTTTTTGGATCCAATGTGAGAATCTCCACCTCCACCATGTGTCCCCTTATCTCATCATGTTTTACAAAGATCCCTTCAAGGTGGTCCAGGCTTCATTGGGAGTCTTACAGGAAGATATGTGAAAAAGGAGATTGAGAGAAATAACACTACAAATTATTCCAAGTGCCTCATCCATGCGATTGATGTACTTGGATTTTTCTATGGATGATGTAAGTTTTGTATATATATTCAAGTTTAACATGTACAACCCTTTGGTTTGGAGATGTATGGATATTTTCTCCTTCCATGAAAAATAGTTCTAAGGTGTAATAATGAATTCTTTTTGGAAATCCATCTTTCCGCTGTCTTCAATCTTTTGTACCTGCCCTGTCTTCAATCTTTTGCTTAGCAGTCCGTCAGATATGATACCATGTAAATGTTTTGAAATTGCACATAATAGATCTAGATAAACAATAATACACACATTTGCAGAGAGAAATGGATAAAGAAGAAGAAGGAGAGAAAGAATGAAAGAATTCTCATTAAACATTGTGAATAATGAATAATTTACACATGATATACTCTATATAACTCAATGAGTGTGAAATGGAGGAGAACCAATGCACCATAGTGGTGGTCTAGAGTGATATGGACACACACCAATAGTTACAGGAGTGACCTGCCACCTAGTCTAGTCTCTCAGGTAATTACGGGAGTGAACTGCCACCTAGTTGAGTTAACTAGTCAACTAATCTTCAATTAACTGACTGAACATATAATAGTGATGAGTTAAATCAAGGACTCAAGGGTAATGTGCCAGTCTGGTGATAATACCAAGGAAAGGTCAAATTATCATGGTGATGATTCCAATGTTGCATGGTGACAAAACCAATGCAGCATCTAAAATTAACTCAACTAGTCAAACTGAAGTGTCAACTGAAAGAGAATATTCTCTAGGTGGAATATTCTCCCCTAAAATATAGGAGACTGGATAATGACTAATTATGATGAATAAAAAAGGAAAAACCTTAGGAAAAATAAATTCTAGGTGTGTGTGAAGTAACTCCAACACATATTTGTGTGCAAGGTATGGAAGGTATTTTTGAACTCTAATGTTGTTTGGTTCCTCTCGTGATGGAGTGTGGTCCATATCGTGTATTATTCGTCGTTGTTTCCAACAAGGTAATATTGTTTCTTGATAACATCCATAAAAGAGTCCCAAGTATGATAGGCCCAAAATATTCTAGAATCCTCTATGGATTTTTTCTCATAGTAAGCATCTAACCAATTTTTGACATGGGGTGTCGTATTAAGGAGAGAAAAGGTGATATTTTCCCTATTGGATAAATTATGGATATAGAAATGAAATTCTAGTAGATTTAAACACTTATTAAAAGCATCTGAATCTATCTGACCTTCAAATATTGGAATATCAAAATTAACGTGTACCTTGAAGGGGTGGCACCTCCAAAGTGGTCGCTTGACAAAAATGCCTCTATTTTTGTCGACAAATGCCAAAGGATTTGCAAAAAATGATCCATCATATCGTTCTTGTGTTTTATAAGGACTTTCGCAAACAACAACTTAATATGATCTCTTTCTCCCTCATGTATCTATTCCTGCTCCATGGGTGGCCATCGGGGTCGGTGAGGACGGTCCTCAAAAGGTTCAACCAATTCAATTCCCAATAATTGATACCCCAGCCTCATTAGGGACATGCACAAAGAAACAAATAAAGACCAGATCTCTCTAATACCATTGATCCAGATTTATGAGGGAACAAAATGAAAAAGGGAAATAAGACAGAAACAAAATGATATAGTAATAGTCAACTTCTATTAAAGGCTGAAATATGTAGAGACTGAAAAGAAAAATCATAGTGAAATGAAATAACTAGAATGGTGGTAGCTTATCTCTAAACAAAGATGTAATGACTATGCACATTCACAAGAATATAATTACAGTGAGGCTCCCAAGGAATTTTTAACATAAATCATAAATTATAAAACCATAAACATCCAAGACCCTAACTCTGGAAGATGAAACACCAAAATATTTGTGGACGCCGATGGGGGTAGTTGATACATGAACTTCCCTAGGGCGTGAATTTTGCATTCGATCTCGATCTGGGTTTATTGATACCTCATTCAAAATTTCTAGTCGAGGATTAAAAATTTTGAATGGCCTAATGCATGCCTCTAATATCTATTAGGCATTGACACCTCAAAAAAATGTCATTTAGGGCCTGCAAACGACCCTAAAAGTTTGGGACCCAAAACATTGTAAGAAAATTACCAAAATGGAAATTGTATGTTGAGCTGGTGGAATAGGTAGGAGACCACTGATGTCCACCTATATCAACTCCCCAAATGTTAGTTTCCTCCTTTATTATTGTAATAAGATCTTCTTTTGTTCTTGTTTCTCCTAGGGTCTTTCCTGTTGCTGATTATATTTGATATGGTGTTGGATAGTTGGTTGTCATTGATGTCAACGAATATTGAATTCATGTCAACTGATGTGATGGGTATATTTGGAGAAGTCTCCAAAGTGGTCCCCTTATGGCGTAGCTCTAAGAATGTCCCTCGTGGGAATATGCTTTGAAGAAGTCTACAAAAAATACCCAAGTATGGTTAAGGCTATCGTAGTTAATCATGGAATTTGTTCATGGAGTATGGAGTAAATTAAGTTAGCTCACTCATATATGGATATTACTAGTCGATTCATTTCTGGTGATATGTGGAATGGAACGTGGCTCCTCACAGTTAGGGAGATATGGTCTTGTAATGTTGGAAGCTCTGAAGAGTGGACAAGAATCCCGTGGTCTGTAATAAGTCTTAGTCAAAGGAGTAAATTTTTTGTAACAAGAAAACCCTAGAGGCCCTAAAATAAGGAGAGGAGTTACCTAGCACATGTATATAAACACCTCAAGGAGTCATTCATAAATATACTCACACACTTATTCATTACATATCTTTCTTGTGATCCAGTGATCTTTTGGTAAGGTTGTACTATCATTTTCTGATGTAGCAAAGAAAGGTTTACGAAAAAAATATCGAAGGTACAACAAAACCCTAGTTTTTGAGGAATACGTTAGTTGTAGGCCTTAAAGGGAGCATATGTATGTGGGATGTAGTGGAGTAAACAATGTATATACATGGGTTGTAGAAGGGAAAGTCGCGTAAATCTAAAAAGGTCATGAAAATTTGAATATATATTGGTACCAGGTCCCTAGATTTTGAAAGCAAGTTCACAGGTCAACATTCTACAGGTTCAGGTCAACTAAATTAATTTTGGTATCATTATTAGTTTGTTTTGATGCTTAAATTTTCTTACGATGTTGTGAATTCTTGAGGCATTCTTGGTGTGATGGTTGTGGTACTTGGACATGGTATATGTTGGATAGTTGGATGAGTGATCAACACTCTTATGTATGGTACAATAATGATTTGGTTCTTATAGTTTACATTTTTGAGCTACCTGTACTTGGTTGAGGGATATCTATGTTTTATGGTGGTATATTCATGAGGGGCATGCATAGGTTTTTATATATGCTTCATTGATGATATGGTACAGATTTTCACATGTTGATGGTATGGTATATGGCACAGGTTGTACATGGTTGATGCTTTTTCGTAATGATATATCTTTTGATTCATGATTGATTCATGAGATAATATGTAAGTTATTATACACTTGATGTATGGTATGTCACAAGTTTATATGGTTGACGATCATATATAGGTTGATGATATAGTTAAAGTGTAGTGACAGTGACAAAGACACTGATAGTGACATATTTGTGACAGAGGTTGTGACAGTGGAAGAGTCTGTGACAGTTGGTCTACATTTATATTTTAGGGCGGCATGATGGGTCAAGGAAAGGTGGTTGTATGCACCTTCCGGTTGTAGTTGGAGAACCCAGGGGGTTGTAGCCTCCTTTTGGTTGGATCCAGAGAATCAAGGAGTTGTATCTTCCTTTAGGTTGGAGCCCGGTAATAGGGGGTTGGAGCCTCCTTCCAATTGTATCTCGAAAATCAGAATTTGGTGCTTCCAATGAATTTTTTATTTTGATAAATATATAAGAAAAGAATTATGTGGTTTTCTCTCATTTGAGTTTCCATGTAAATACTGGTGTACTATTTTCTTGATGTGATGTGATGTTTCTTATGTTTACATGATTATGATGTATATTATTGGATGCATTCATAGATGATACATTGATGATAAACTATTGAATACTACTAGTAAAGATAAAATATATACTATGGGTAAAACTAGTGTAATTGTTGATTAATGATTCACTGCCCCTCTCCCCTCTCAACAATTCCATAATTGGCATCGGAACCAATCCTTCAAGAAAACATTTAACTACTAGAAGAAGATCAAGGATCACACTAGATTTTGGATACCATAGTTTAATGGTGAGAAATATGCACTATGGAGGAATAAAATACATAAATACATACAAGAATATGGATTCAATGTTTGGAAATCAACGATGGATGGATACAAAGCACCATCTAATCCTCCAATAGACAAGGATGGAAGGAAACTTGTAGAAAATAATTCAAGAACCAAGAACACTATTCAAAGTGGTGTAGATGAATTAATGTTTACCAAAATTATGCAATGTGAATCCACCAAAGAGATGTGGGACAAAATAAAGACTATCTATGAAGGAGATGAACTAGTTAAGGAAGCCAAACTTCAAATTTTCAAAGAAAAATTCGAACAATTGAATATGAATGAATATGAAAACATAACAACCTACTTTCTACATATCGATGAGGTAGTAAACGACATAAAAGGCTTGGGATATGAGATAAAGGAATTGATCATTGTTAAAAAGGCATTAAGATATCTACCAATGATATTTGACTCAAAGATACTATCCCTAGAAGAAAGAGTGGATCTAGATACAATGACCATGGATGAGCTACATGGGATACTCATATCTTATTAGATGACGATATAACAATAAAATGAGGTTACAAAGGAAGCAACATTCAAAGCATCTGAGAAGAGAAGGAACAAGAAACAACCAAATTGAGTTTGCAAGTAAGATCTAAAGTGAGATTCCAACAACAATGATGATTAAAAAGAAGATGAAGAAATAGTCAACTTCGTCAAAAGGTTAAAACCAAGAATCAAAAAGTACGAAGGTAAGCTTCCATTAATTTACTTTAATTGTGATGGTATTGGTCATTTTGCTAACAAATGTCCCCACAATAAAAATAAAAGAAAGGAATAAGATGAATTTAAAAGGAAACAAATACATAAAAGAAAAAGATATAAAAATAAAATTTTCAAGAAAAGTCTCTGCACCAAGGAAGACAGTTCCTTATCAAATGAAGATGAAGTCAACAACAGTGATACAAAAAGAGTACTATTTATGGAAGTAGAAAACTATGATGAATAAAAATATGAAAAGGAATATGAAGAGGTAGAAGTTGATCTCATGGAATAATTGATGAGTGCCATTAAAGTTATAAAAACGGAAAAGAAGAAAAACAAGAATATCCAAGAAGAACTAAAGAAGAAATAAAACACTCAAAATTCAAACTCTGACGAACTAGAGAGGATGATCACAAAGTTGAAAGTTCATATAGAAGAAGATAAGAATATTAAGGAAACACTCAAAGGACAGTTAGAGGAAAGAGACAGGACCATTGGAGGTTTGGAATATGAGATAGTCACTGTAAGAAAGGAACTTAAGAAGAAGGACATGCAGAAAAATAGCACCAATATATTGGATAATATTGATAAGAGTTAAAGAACTTACTATGACAGATATGTATTAGGATACAATCAGACGTAGATAAAGAGAGGTTCAAGCTACAAAACGAAAGAAAGAAGTTGAACCAAGAATCTATGTAGAAGAGATCATAGGTCCCTTGAAAGAAGAAGATAGAAATACTCAAGGGGAATATCATAGAGACAATGCACCACCTAGAAGATTCAGAAGTCAACATCAACAAAAACCATCTATAGAAATACCTCATGAAGAAGAAGGATTCCAAAGAATAACACCATCCATAAGATCTCCCACGTATCAAACTATTTTTCTTGGTTTATGTTATTCATGTCATAATTTTGGGCACAAAACTGTAAATTGTAGAGCCAATACCAAGAACATAAGTAATGAGAAGTTTATTCAAGAAATAGTTATCCAAGAAGATCCCATAAAGTACATACTAGAAGCTAACATAGATTTGGATTATTAAGTGATGATGTATAATGCTACAAGTGCAACAACATTGAAAATATAGCTATAGATTGCAGACTCGTTTTTCCTCCAAAGAAGAATATCAACATTCATAAATAAGAAACAGGAAGGATATGGATAAGAAAGCATGATCAATTCAACACTGAAGAATGAAATATTGCACTACAAGCTCAAAAACATAAATGTGGATGGTATTTTGATAGTGGATGCTCAAATAATATGACATGTGATATAGGTTTCTAACATTGAAGAATGAAAGAAACATATCAATTTCATTTGGGAATGAAAACTCAGCCATGACCATTGGAAAGGGAACAATCAAGCTCAGTGTAAATTTGTGCAAAGAATATAACACAAACACTACTAATCGTGCAAATAATATAACCCCCTCTAACCCCCCTGCGTGCCCGGTGCAGACTCTCAGACACTACTACTCGTGCAAAGAATATAACATATACCCAACATTCTCCCACTTGTTGTTTTCTTTGCACATAGGGGGTTACAGGGTTACATAGTCAACAATCCAGGGAAACAATGCCCATGGATCCTCTACACCAAGAGAAATTCTCAGTGCTCACAGATTTTGTTAATGAATCTGCAACATTCTTCAAAGTGTCCACCTTCATCAGTGATACTTTCTTTTCTTCAATCATGT
>JZKD02S1646825.1:214068-239135 GCA_000966675.3 Picea glauca | reverse complement strand
ATCATAAACAAATAGTGACATAAAACTGATGGGCATTGGGCTCAGCTCCTGCAAGCAATCCAGGAGTGACTTCTGACGCTAACACCTTCTTGGCACGTTCTTCCCTGAAATCGATTCAAGATTTAGATACACACTCCTTGCGTTGGCTCATAGAGTCTTCAACACTCTGTTGTGCACTCCTTGCATAGCCTAAAGAACCCAAAAACAATTCGACATCTCTCAAACAGATAGTGGATTCTATCTATCCCTACAGATGGAGTCTATCATATACATATATAGCATAAATAAACAGACATGTGACATTCATTCATAAACATATAAACACACACATAATCATATGTAGGAAAAACTACTCTTTTTCATTAACATAAATGTCTGATTCCAATATGTTCAAGTTGGACTGTAACAGAGTCTTATCTCTCTCAAAACAAATTATTCTACCTCCTATTCAATAACAATACTCCTCCAACCACCTCATTTGGACATGCCATGCATCTACATATATGGGAAGGTTCCTAGGGTTCCCTTCGACTACCTCTCCTATCGAAGTAACAACTAAAAAATACTCAATCTCCATTACATTCAAGACTAAGAGAGAAATTCCCAGATCTCTTGCGATCATTCAGTTTCTGAGCATTTCACTCTCCTTCAATCATCCGTTCAAAATGGATCTACAGGAAAATGCTAGATTTTAGATTCCAAATAATTAAAAAGGTGTGCTATGGTGTTGATTTGTCCCTCCACATGGGCTTGTTGACGATGCTCCTGCATCATACTCCATGACTGTCAAAATCATGATCTTCTACTCATGGCTCCCTTTGCTATGTTGTTCAGATCCTCCAGGGTCCCATACTTGAAATTGGAGCTGTCCACTTTCTCCTTTTCCTTGTTGCTTCTTCTTCCCTACTTCTCATGCAAGTCCTCTTTTGTTCCTTCCTTCTCTGGTGATTTCTTCTTGTGATACTTCTAGTATCAATCTCTTTATCTTCTCTTTTTCTTTGTTGAGCTGGTCCATTGGCTGGTTTTCCTCCTACAGTCTGCTATGTTGCAACTTTTCTTCATTAATTTATAAATTAACTTTTTCGATGAGATTCCTTTGCATATTTACCCTTCTCTTCGGGTCCTCCAGTTCTTCACACATATCAACAAGGTCCATGCTATATGTCTCTTCCTCCTTTGTTGTAGGTTCAAATTCTTTAGTTATCTCTTGCTCAGCTTCTTGGTTGAAATTTTTGAGCCATTCCTCTGAATGCTATTCTCTCTCCATATCTTGGGCACATTGAAGTCCGTGCTCTTTGTCCTTTTTACCAACCCGATCAATTTGAAACTCCATATTATCTTCATCTCTTGTGGCACTAGTTGGCCACTCCATTGTAGACTCCAGTTCTGCAATCTCACCACTGAGTTGTTGCTTAGCTTCCTCCTCTGATAGATTGACTTCTATCATCTCCTCTTGTGTTGGTTCAACTCCAACTTCCTCCAGTTGCTCCCCAGGATGGTATGATCCTCCACCTATTTCCAATTTATCCTATTGGATGTGCCTACGTTTCATTATCACCCTTCTATCTAGGGATTCCAATTCCTCATGCAACTCAACAAAATCTATGTTGTTCGATTCCTCTTCTACTGTAGGCTCTAGTGTTGCAGTCATCTCCTGTTAAGATCCTGGGATGAGCTTTTTGAGCAATTCTCTTGAATTCTCTTCTCCTGCAATCTGTGTGACTATCTCCTAGCATACATCTTATGGTTTTGTATTGTCTAACCAATATTCCAACATGTTCATCTCTTGCTCCCATTGAGTGAGAAATTCATCTGAATTATCCTCTTTTTTCTATTGGGGAAAACATCAGTGTCTTCTCCTCCTCCTCCTCCTCTTTGATAGTCCTTTCTAGTTGTCTTTCCTCTGCTACACCCACATCACATACAAAGTTAGATTTAAAAGCATTTGGATCCATGGCCTCTTTCTTGGATTCTTTTTGCACTACCTCCTCATGTGAAACACTTTTATTAGCCTCCACTGGACTATTTGGAAGGAATATTTGAATTCCCCCAATGATCAAAACACACCTCTGACCTTCTACCATCAACACTCCTTATTGATACAAACTCTCAATTGATTTCATCTCTTCTCCCTTTCCCACTTGACAACTTGGGATTTTCTCTATGCCCACCTGGCAGTCTATGAGATCACCTGATCTCTCTCCATTTCCCACCTCACAACTTGAACTTCCATCATTGCTCTCCTAGAAGTCTATGATATCATCCACTGATCTCCTTCCATTGCCCACCTGGCAACTTGAAATTTCACTTCTTCCCCCCTAACAGTTTATGAGATCCTTAACTGATCTCTTCTCCTTATCATCACTGAGGTTCATCCCAATCGCTGGTTCACATATGTGAATCACTTTCTCCTCTATGTCACTGAGGTTCTCAACATGCCTCAACCACTTTCTCACTTCTTGTTGCTTCCTTATGGCCAACAATTTTTGGACATGACACTTCTCTTTCCTCTTCAAAGGCCATTCATATGTCCAACGCAACTTTGTCTCTTGTTGCATCTTCAATGTCAGTTGTTCCATTCTTGATCTTATCTCAATGAGCTATTTGCCAATTTTTTCTTTGTTTTTATTCTGGAGGTATCCTCTTTGACCACACTTATGGCCTTTAGTAACCATATTTTTTTTCTTCATCCATCCTAGCTATCTATCATTTGTTACACACCTTGCAACAGTCTTCACAGAACATCAATACTCTGTCTCCTCCTTCACCTGATGTCTACAACCAAACTTCAGCTTTGATACCACTTGATGCATACCCCCACCTTCTCCCCTCGGGGACTGCTGACCTCCTAATCAAGGATCAATCAAGATAATGAGTCATATCGACTCTTTGGATCTATGCTAGACCCCAAATCCATTTACATAGGCCCTTTTTCCCATGGCGCAGGTCGTATGAGACCTGCATGCCCTCTCCATAGAGCTGGTCAAATGTTCAACTCCAATGAGTGCTAGCTCTTATGACTAAGATCCTTCCTTCCATATGACCCAGGTCTATGACCATGGGATAGCTCCCTTTGTGACTCTATGCTTCGAAGCTTTTGCAAGCTGTCTGCTCTATTTTTCCCAAAACCCGAATCGGCGAATTGCAAAACTGACGAGTACTAGATCCTTTCCTTCAGGCCCTTTAATATGGCATCGAGATATAACCTAGGGCTCAACTATCGAGTTCTTCAAGACTTTTCCTTTAGAATATCCCAATAATATCTTACCTCCTTCCTTCCAAAATATGAGCCCTGAACTTCCCTCGTGTCAGATCGACGGTCCATGTTTTCTCAACGACCAATGACTGTAATCACTTTCATGAACTCAGACTTCACAAGTTCCTAGTACTCATACCTCTAGCTTTCTCTCTTTGTGAATCAGTGAAGCGTTGATCTCTCACCATGTGTCTTGCTTCAATGGGAAGCCAGGATTGCCTTGTGATTTTGGACCTTGCGAGTTTTCCCTCAGCTCCTTGCAAATATTTCGAAGTCTGATTCCTCGAACTCTCGGATCTGCTTCCACCTGTCTCCCTAGATGATGGACAGTCCCAACTGTCTTTGGGACTTCACAATTCTTCTCTCTTGTACACTTAAAGAAACTCAAGTTCTGTTTGCAGCCACCAATTTTGTCAATTATATCATGATTAAAAGATACCACAAAGAGATAAAATATTTATGTAGTTTCCTCCTCCTTAATTTTAAAAATGATTCTGTCTTTTGGCTTCAAGGCGATTTATTGGGCTAACTTATTTTATAATTTTTTGTTTACATTTCATTTGTTTTGTTTACATTTCATTTGTTTTGTTTAAATTTCATTACTGCAAGCATGAGATTCAAACAAAACTTGGCTTGGTAATCATTATGTAGTCTGTGTTTTTCTTCTTTTCTTTTACCAAATAGATTACATTTTAAGGGAACCTATATGTTGCTAAATTGAAGTTCTATAACCTCATTGATTAGTTGACTGCCACATGTTTTTTGTATTATGGGATTATCTATCGTTGATTTTATGGTTTTATCATTTATGCATAATCGTGATGCAACCTTTGGTTAACAATTGATACATGATCTTTTCTATATCAGTCATATCACTTTCATGTCACTTAGTACAGGTTTGATGTGCCCACAACTACACCTCACCTTGTTGTCATGTACATTTAATGACCCTCATTCATTGTTTGAATTGGCATTTGATCATGGTTGGGGTTTTGATCTTCATTATGTGTAATGGTCCATAGGCCTGCGTGTCGTCTTCTTTTTATGTCTCTCCAAACTTAAGTTATCAAACATGATAGTCTCCAAACTTCATAGGTCATGGGCCATTCTAGTTTTCACAGATCTCTCCTTGATACTCATTTATTGGAATTCAAACCCTCCCTCCCATGATATATACTATGTCCATTTGACAGTGACCATGGCCCATGTGGTTCGAATCGAACCTAATGGTTGTCAGGCCCTTGTTTCCCACGACGATGCCATAAATGATTTGTAGGCTCACGGTTGGGATATCTTCATCCATAAATTTGAAGGTTATAACCTAGTGGGAGAACAAGCCTTTTATCAAAAGTTTGATGTATTTAGAGCCAAAGTTGGGGATGTGAAATTGCAGGTCATAGAGGACTCTATATCCTAGGTGATAGGACTCCCACAGGAAGGTGAAAAGTGGTTCAAAAATGATAAACTGGAAGATGTTCCACGGAGCTTGTTCATGGTCTCTCACAAATCTACCTGCTACCCTAAAGGTATTCCTGTTACCATCTTGAAACCTCGATGGAACGACCTTATTTTGATTTTGAAACAGTTTATAACATGAGAGGGCATGTATGGTTTGATATTTTTATACCACATCTGACTGTTGATGTTGTTAGTAGGTTTTAAACTAAATATTCCTTTCTATTTGTTGATGAGCCTATATAAAATGTCAAAATGTTATAAGAGATAGAGATTGAACCCTATGTGAATCCTCTTTCACCACAGGCTTATAAGGATTCTGTTGGTATCACACCTGTCTCAAATTGCGGACACTCGGGAAAGCTTACTGAGTCAGAACAATTTTTCCCTACCCGAAAGCATAGTGAACTCACCTTTAAATGTAGACCCCAATTCTGATAATCTGATGACCTAGAGTCAAGATTTCGATTCACATAATGACTGGGAAATTAATGAACCAGTTTCTGTTACTTTGCAATCCCCCATGGGTAAAAAACCACGATGTATTTTTACACCCAAAAAATTATTAGAAGAGATAGTGGATGTTTTAAAAGAGAAGGTTTCATCTGATCCTATTAATGAACCGAATCATGATTTTAATGACAAACTTGTTGTTAAGAAAAATCGTAAGAGAAAGAAACAAGATAACTCAAATTTGAGTTTTATGAACAAGAGAGTTGGCCGATTGATATCTAGGAGTTTGTGAAATCGAAAGTAGGATCATTTGAGCACGATCTTAATGATCGAGGTCAATGATCACTGCTCAGATGCTCTGATGACAAGATCAATGATTTTCATGCACTAGAAGATCCGAATAATCAATGTCTCAGGAAGAGAAGTACTAGTCAAGCTGAGAAATATGATTTTGTCTCTAGACTACCTCCATTTTTGAAAGGCCAAGAGGGATTTTCTCTCATAATCCATGACTTGAAAAAATCCACAAGAAGAGCCGAAACATCCATTTCTGGGTACGCTCAACCTCAGCTTGCTATAGCATCGGTACATTGTGACAATTGCTTAGACTGGGTAGAACGCTATTACAAGGACATACCATATTTACATGCACAATTAAAACATTTGGCTGCTCACAATTCTCTGCTTGAACGAGAAAATCAAGAGTTGAAGGCATGCATAGAATGGGCCAGTAAAAGGCCCAAGAGATCCGGTAATATAATAATCAAATATGCAACCAACTTCAATGCCATCATTAATTCAAAACTATCCAACCCTTCACTATCTAATTTATAAAATGGTAAACATTGTTTTTGATTTTATTTCATTTTTTTTTTGTGTGTCTGGAGGAATCAACAACTAGTTGGGCATGTGCTCACGTTACATGTGGCCGTGTTATCCAACCACTACCACTATAACCTCCAGGTGTGCCCACGATGCCCCTTACGCGGCACACAAGGTAAGTCGGGGGGAGTTGAACTCGAAACCTCATGGAACTTCATTTTCACGGCACTTGCCAACTGAGCTGCCCCCCCGAGGGCGATTTTATTTCATTTTATTCTATTATGAAAATCGAATAGGAATATTTAATTTTGATTTTCTTTGTTAATATAAACCTAGCTACAAAATCTCACGATTTTGTAGCCAGTCTATTTTTGAATGTTAGTTGGCATTATTTTCTGAATATCAATTTTGTTTTATTATCTACAGGAAAATGATGATTATGGTGCTATTTACATGCTATTTACATGAAGAAACTATGTTGGATCATGCACTGTATAGTTCTGTAGTTTCTTTCATTTTCATAAAACTTTATTATTATGTAATAAATTTTGACAAACCAACTCCTATAGAAATGGTTTCCTGTTGTACTATTTTTGTAAAACAATCTATTTTGGGGGGATTTGAGTTTATCTTGCATGATAAGAGTTTGTTAATCCAAAACTAGTTTAAATAGTGATAACTATTAGTAGTGAAAATAACTTTTGGTTGGGATACTTTATGGACATGTGATTTTGAGAACTGATATGGAGAAGCTACTCACCATTGGCTTTAGACCTGTGTGATGCTTACCCCATTATGTTCTTTCATTGCCTCAATTTTATGAAATATTATTATGTTTGATGCAGCTTTAGTCTGGTTACCATATGGTGTTTCATATTATTAAGTCTTTGGATGTTGTCTATAATTTATTATTCAATTTTTATATCTTTGATTAATCTCTCATTTGATTACTATTGCTTTATTATGGATATTAAATGATAGATAATATTAGTTCTTTGAATTGAGTTTCCTTTCATTCTAAGTGTTGATTATCATAAGATCACCAGATCTTTACATTTATCATTCTATTTCTATATTCTCACTTCAACACACCTTTGAATTTATTCTCAGAGTATTAGCATTTTTCTATCACAGGTTTCCCTCACATGTAGGACAATTAGGAGCTTGAATCACACAGAAATATAAACTCAGTTAATCGATTAGTTACATGTTAGTTTGTTTGCTATTTAGTTAAATTATTTATTAATGAAATAAGATAACATGAATTAGCTTTGATTCTTTATGTATTCTTATTTCATTCATATTTCCTTAGTATTCATTAGTTTTAGATCTTTAAATATTCAAAAAGAAAACAAAAAATGTATGTTCTTTATTTATCTCTTTATAAACACTTTTAAGAACATCCATTTCGCAAGATGACAAGTAAATCTTGCAAGTTGTATATTGACTGTATATAATCATATGCACATATTCATGTTTTTTATTTGAACACTTGTAATTAGTAAATTTATACTCTTAGTATCATATCTTTTAGATTGGTTTCTTTTATTTTATTATTTTTAGGAATTTAGTTGGCCAACAGAGCCATTAAACCCGTCGAGTCATTTCATTCCAAACAACTTGGGTTATTTATACAACCCCGGTCTGGATTTGACCTTCCAGTTGATGGTGTGTCAGATATGCTCGTCAACAAATGGTGCTAGAAGGAGGGCCTGGAATTAATTGATGGCACGTGGAGGTCATAAGACTCTCCCACACACTCACACTCTCATCGTAACACGTAGTCTCTCCAACACAAATGTTACACTTGAAACAATAACTACCTCAAATGATAACCCTAATATTCCTGTTGAACTAGTGGCACCACTCCCTCAAGGGATTGACATCCAAGAAATTGTCTAGATGTCACTCATAAGAACTCATAGTCCCTTATCCCATATTAGACACCCTAGTAGGCAACTCAATCAACCCATTGAATTTACAAACCTTCAAGAACAACTTCAAGGCACTGGTATGCCCAAAAACCCTTTAGGTGGTAATACTACCAATCCTACTGAAGCACCTATCCTTGGTGTCAGAGGATCTGGTATCCCACCATCCCCACCTGGTTCTTCTCCATCTTCTTCAGGAGGAGAGTCTTCAGATGAAGACAGTTCTTCGTATGAACCATCTAAGCCTTCAACACCACCAAATCCCATGGAAAACCAAAATAATCCCGCCAGACCTTGGGTCGATCAAGATGTTGTGGTCATGCCTGGACCCCAACACCCATTACCTAAACATTAAGAGAAATGGATGCCCAAATTTGATCCAAATTCAAAGCAATAAGCTAAGGATCACATCAAGAAATTTATTCTAGCCAATAGACTCCAGAATGTGGAACACGAAGATGTAGTGTGCAAATTATTTCCTTATACTTTTGAGGGAAATGCTTCCACCTGGTATTTCGCTCAACATCCCCAAACCATCATCTCTCGGGACAAGTTTGAAACTTGTTTTAAAGAAAAAATTGGAGATGATAAATCTCTGGAAGTCTTGGTTATGGAACTCTCTAGCTTAAAAATGAACCCTAAAGAAAAAGTGAAGGACTTTAACCAAAGGTTTCCGACATTAAAGAATAAAATCCCTGTAGATTCGATGCCCACAGAAAGATTAATTGTTTCATATTATACTAGGGCCCTGCATAATAACATAGACATATGGGTTAAAAGGTCCAAAAAGAACACGTTGTTAGAGGCCTTTGAGGAGGAAAGTCAAATTGAGAAAGATATATTGAGCTTAAAATATAATATTAGTAGTGAAGCTGAGACAACTTCATCTTCTAAGAAGAAAATAGAAATCCTCACTAGGCCTCCTCAACATAAAAATCAACAAGAAGCATTAGACCTGGAGAGCTTGCAGAAAACTTTCCAGAAATTGTCCAATTAGGTCGTTGACTTGAAAATATCCACCGAGGAGGCATCTACAAGAAAAAGGATTTTCAAACCTCGCTTTAGAAAGCCTTTCCCTCCAAACCGGCCAAACTCGACCACTGGAGGCTTAAATTTTGAAAGTTTATAGTATGATTTGCAAATGATATTAGAGGCGCATGATAATTTTGTTTCTATTCCTCCTAAAAATTTTGATGATACAGTTGAGGAAGAGGTACCATAAGAGGAAGACTCATCTCCTTCTATTTTTGGGCACTTGTCAGACAGTATTTTCGAAGCAAATTTTGAAACTATCCACCCTTATAACACCATGAGTGGACAGTTTCAAGACTCCACCAGAAACAAGTAAAAATGTGTTTTCAAAACAAACAAAGCAAACTGAAATTAGACAAAATTTAGCTACCCCAGTTTTAGAATATGATTTAATTGCAGATCTAAAAAAATAAAGGAAAATATTTATGTTTTTGAACTGCTAAAATTTCCTCTTATTTTGCAGAAAATGTTTCAAAGCATCACTGAAAACAACAAAAAGAATGATGTTAGCAACAAAAAATCAATAGAAATTGATTCAAACACAGCTAAAACCGTCCCAAGTAAAAAGACATATGAACATCAAGACAAAAGGGACTTAGCAGAAAAAATTGTAGCAAACTTAGATAAAACCGTTTCAGGGACAACAATAAAAAATCAACAAAATTTTGTTGTTTTCTCATGAAAAAATGTCCCCCCCTTTTTATTTACCTTTGAAATTTTTAATAGGAATGTACATAATTGTATGGTTGACTCTGGTGCATCATCAAATGTGATGCCTCTGTTCATATTCCAGAAAATTAATGCATAAGTAAAACCTTCTGATCTTAAAATCATTCAGCTAGATTGGACAAATGTTAAGGTGATCGATGAGCTTAAGAATGTGTTGATTAGATTATCGTCCAATTCCAAATTTCATCAGATAATTTATATTATCGTTGTTGATATCCCTGAATTTTATGGTTTGTTTTTAAGCAGAGATTGGTTAGAATAGTTGCACGATTATTTTTCTACAGACTGGTTTCACTTGTGGCCGCCTGAAAATGGACAATCCAACAAAATCAGAATAAACATAGAATGTTATCTTAATAATATCGTGACTAATCTGAACAATCCACATGAGACTTTCTTTACCTCCGTGAATTCGATTGAAATACAGGGAATGAATACCTTTTTCGGTAATTTCATGACCAAAATTTCCTCTGTTACTGATCCAAGACAATAATATGAAGTTACATCCTATACTCAGGTACCAACTTTTCCAAATACGCCAAGCACTACTAATGACGCACAGATCTGTTCCCTATATTTCGATGGATCCAAATCCTGAGAAGGAGAAGGTGCTCGTTGTGTGCTCATCGATCCTACGGGTAATAATTTTTTTTATTGCTTGTCGATTAGAGTTTGAATGCACTAACAACACAACCGAGTACGAGGCACTTTTGCAGGGACTTAGGAAAGCACTGGAAATGGATGTGCAAAATTTGATAGTATTCGGTGATTCAAAAATCGTAGTCAAACATGTAAGAAACACAATACATTATTTGTCACCGCATATGAAAAGTTACCAAACCGAGGTATGGATTTAAATGCATAAATTTCTAGAATTTAATATAAATTCCATTCCTAGGATGAGTAATTTAGAAGCTAATTTACTAGCTAATGTTGCTTCTAAATTTTTCCCCGCTGAAGGTCTTTCTCCTAATGCTTTTTTGATCGAATTGTTATTCAGGCCGTTGATTCTAGATAACATCATGAATTAGAGAGTATTCGATGTTGATCAACAGATCATTAAATTTATACATATGGAGGACACCTTACCAGATGAAATTATCGATGAAGGCACTCATGACGAGAATCTCTGAGACTTCACAGTAATATCTGATCCCCAATCTCCTGAATCAACATCCGAGCTAGTAAAATCTATCCCCAGATTTGTTGTGAGATCAGATAAATTTTATGACTTGCATGAAAAGTTTATAGAGGTAGTCAATTGAAAAACTAATAGTTCCTCTTTGATATATGAAATCATTAATTTAGGAACAAGAGATAATCCTCAAAATATTAATTTGGGGAAGGGATGTTTCGAGCAAGAAAGATCTGTTTTCATAAAAGTATTTAAAGAATTTAAATATGTATTTTCTTGGACATACGATGACTTGAAAACTTTCGATCCAAACATCATACAACATGTAATCCCTATGAAACCCTAGACACATCCTTTTCAACATAAATTGAGGAAAATGCATCCTAAATTGTAGCCTATTGTTAAAAAGGAACTAAACAAATTACTAAATGAAAAGATAATTTTTCCAGTTAGGCATACTCAATGGGTGTTTGACTTAGTCCCTGCAAGGAATACAAGTGGTCAAATTCGACTTTGTTTCGATTTATGAAATCTAAAACAAGCGTCTGATAAAGACAACTACCCCATTCTTCTAATGGAACAAATTCTACAACAGGTATCTGGTTCCAAAAGACTATCTTTGTTAGATGGTTTTTCGGGATACAACTAGGTCCTTATGTCTCCTTTGGACCAACTTAAAACCACCTTTCATAGTCCATGGAGAACTTATGCCTATAAGAAAATGCCTTTTGGAATAATAAATGATGGCGCCACCTTCCAGAGAGCAATGGATACTTCTTTCCATGGCCTCATTAACCAGTTAGTTTTGGTCTATCTTGATGATGTCACTATCTTTTCTAAAATAAAGAAAGATCACTTATCTCACCTTAGGGATGCCTTGGAATGATGTCGCAAGTTTGACATATCTCTCAATCCTAAGAAATCGGTCTTTGCAGTAGAGAAAGAAAAATTGCTTGGGTTCATAGTATCTAAAGATGGAACTATTATTGACCCTGAAAGAACCCAAGCTATTGATAAACTTCCCCCTCCTTCTTCCAAAAAGACCATGAAATCTTTTTTTGGTAAGATTAATTTTGTCAGAGATTTGTCCCGAGCTTCTCAAAAATGGTGCAACCTATACAAAATCTAATTAAAAGGGATGTTTTATATTGGTGGGGACCTCAAGAAAGTCAGGCTTTATATTCAATTAGAAAATAAATAATAGAATCCCCTTCCCTGATGAGTCCCGATTTTTCTTAGGATTTCACTCTTTACACTTTGCTATGCTGCTATGCTTACACATAAAAATGTTGAAAGAAATGAGATACCCATTGCCTTCATGAGATATTCTTTTAAAGGAAAAGAACTTAATTACCTCGCAGTGGATCAACAAGATTATGTTGTTTTTAAAGCGGTGAAACACTTCAAGTCTCACTTGTTGAAATCCATAACCAAAGTGATTGTTTCTTACCTCGCTGTAAGAAAATTGTTAGTACAAAAAGAGCTGGGTGAGAAAAGGGAAAATTGGATGACATCACTACAGGAATATGACCTTGAAATAACTCTTGCCCAAATATTTAGAGGTCAAGGCATGTGTAAACTAGTGGTTGATTCAGTTGAGGAACAAGACAGTCAAATAAACACATCAACTGTAAATCAACATGACAAAAAATAGATTAGTTGTGCACAAGTTACACCCAATTATTGGTATGAGAACATTAGGTTATATTTAATGCATGGATCTTCTCCCTGCAATATTGATACCAAAAACATAATAACACTTAGGCTTAAATCTGCATCTTTGCAATTAATAAATAATATATTATTTCGAAAGAACTTTGATGGTATTTTTTTGTGTTGCTTAGAAAAGGAGGAGTTTGAAAGAGTGTTGGCTGAAATTCATGTCGATGAGGCTGGTGGTCACTTTGGTGGAGACAAAACTGCTCAGAAAGTGCTAAGGGTTGGATACTATTGGCCTGCCCTATTTAAATATGCCCATGTGTTGTCCCGCAAATGTGTAATCTGCTAAAAGGCTGCAGGATGGGTGAAAAAGACAGTTTTTCCTTTGCAACTTGTTACTATAGACACACCTTTTCAACAATGGGGCATAGATATTATAGGACCTATTATCACTCCTGGAAACTCTCCTAGGTTGTATCTCAGAGATGCCTATTAACTTAACTATTTTTTTGTAATTATTTACTCAATAATGGGTGTGGGGTTGGATCAAGATGAATATCTAAATCACTGGATTGTATCTTAGAGAGAGTCTAGTTATATTCAAATAGTACAAGGCCTTCAAGAGCTATTATCATATAGGTTTGTAAATCAAATGGCTAAGAAACCAATCAATTAACTAGAACATACATAAACAATATATATGATTGGTCAACAAACTAGAAGTGGATTCTTATGATTCTTGTTTAATAATTAAAGGTAAGATGATAGTTACCATAGGACATTTAAACAGAGACAAAGAAATAATTTCAACTCATAGGCATAGAATAGAAGTGAAAAGAAAGTCTGACAATAACAATGAAAGAATCTTGCAGGCTGAGTATATTAAAGAAAGTTTCTATATCACAATAACAGTAGAGTCTAGAACTCAAATTCAAACCCTTCATTCCTCTAATATTTTTTTCTTTATAGCCTTTACAAATAATTTCCAGATCCTAGGATACTGGATCGAATTTTTCCAAAAATAGAAAGTCAATAATTGGCCCAAGAAAATAGGCAAAGATCCTATGAAATAGGTCAATTCCTATTCTTGGGTGATCTTCATGCCCTTCATATTCTTCGACAGGTGTAGTAATCCTTCTGAGGCTGATGGATTTTCATGAAATATGAGAGAAGTCGAAAATTACACCTACTGACAATAAAACAGTTCTTTCCCTTAAAATAGCTAACCAATTTGACCTTTCTGCCTTGTAGAGAATCTTCAAAATAAAAAAAAACTCTTGATAAGGATGTATTTAATTATTATCTATCGATTGGAACTATTCCTAAGGATTTTGGACAAAGAAAACCTGGATCTATGCAAAAATACTAACTTTCTGCCTTGTCAGTGCTTTCGGTAGTTAGAATATACAAAATCTGGACCAATTAGCTACTGAAATCTCTTCTTTCGGTGGCTAATGAATAATCGAAATGCTCGCCTAAGCCACCGAAAGTTCTACCTTATAAAAAATTATCAAAATTTTAAAATTCCTTTTTGTCTTAGCTCCAAAATGCCTTATGGATGATCTTTTGAGGCTTCTTCACCTTGCTCAAATTCTGGAATGACTGTAGGATTGTTGGCTTCCTGTGGTTCATTGTGATGAACTTCTACTTCTGCTAGGGTTTCAAGAGTAACATGTGTTTGAGACTAGTGTTTTGAAGACATATCTTGCGACCTTAAAGCCTTGACCTTTTTCTTCAAGTCCCTAACTACTCTCCATAAGCTGTTGTAATCTTTTACAATCTTCTCCTTCTTTTTCTTTTCCTTTATGCTTTCATGTGATAATATTTCTAAGGATGAGTTTCTTTATGAAAAATTCTTAGACAAGGTTTCATATCTTATTTTAATTACCCTTTCCAACACTTCTTGTTGAGCTAACTTCCTTTGAAGTTTCCTGATTTTCTTTGATTTACTCTGCTTCACATTTTTTCTAGATGAGGCATATGCAACTTGTAGTTCTTGTTCTTCTTTGGGTGTAGGTGATGGAAGATCTTCATACCTTGTTGTGAATACATCTACATATACTGCATCTTCATGTCATGTTTCAAGATGATGCTCTTCATGCTTTGTCTCAACCTGGTGCTCTTCATCCTCTGAGTATGTGTAAAGAAGATTAAGAATTATCTTGTTCACTGAGGGTTCTTTGGCCTTCTCTGTCTCACTACTGAAGTTTAGCTTCTTCTTAGTTTTATTAGACTTAGACGAAGGAGAGGGATAATTAACTGGAACTGGAGAGATATCTCTCCTCCTCCTCTTTCCACTTCTGGGAGTAGAAGACTTCTTGGAAGAAGGACTCTTCTTACCCTCTCATTGTACATCAGTCTGGAAATCATTTTAGAACAAGAAGTAATTCAATTCTTTTCTTCTTCTTTGAAACAACTCATAAACCAAGAGTTTAATCAAACCATGGTGGGATAACCCGCCTACAACCTTATTGGGCTTAGCCTTGACCTGATGATCCATCTTAGATAAGCTTCTATGGAGATAATAAGGCATATTAATTGGGTTTCTACTAGTGAAATGGTTCATGAGTTTGAAATGGTAAATCACCACCCTATTATATCTACCTTCACAAGTTACATAAACAAGAATGGTTTTTAATAACTGTTTCCATTTCTCTTCAAGGAAATACATAGGAATGTCTTTATTCCATACCAAAAACATGTGTTCTAGTTTCAAGTAGGACCTAAATTCAACATTCTTTGTGACAATGGTTTTGAACCAATTTTCTCCAGTCCTGGGTAGCTCTGTCACCTCATCTATGAGGGCTTCATCCACCTGGAATTCATCTTGACCGATGACTGCTTTCCTTCCATCGAAATTCATGGAAAAATATTTTTCCACCTACTGGTGAGAGATCTATAATTTTTTACAAAAATTGTAGCAACCTGCGTCCTTGAAAAGTTGGCATACCTCCAGGTGCGATTCTAAGTAACTAATATCATCTAGCTCCTTCCTCAGAGTTGATCCTCCTTTCTTCATCTGTCACAATGTTCCTATACACCTGCATTTGGAAAATCGGGTGTTGGGGGAAAATTACATAGCATAGACTTAGGAATATTTGTCTCAGCTGTGACAGGGATGAGAAGTATGAGGCATGCACTAGAACGTGGCGTTGATTATAAGGGATGCAAAAGCACGACTTAAAATTTGAAACAATCATGGTTGGTGACTGTAATGATGGGAAGTATGTAACCATGTGATTTGATGAAACAACAATTTGAAAACATTCTATATATCATGCAAAGATAATCTCCAAGTCCCTAAATGGTTTTTCTCCTGTCTTTTCGGAGGCCAATTGCAATCATACAACCTCAATCCCGATGGTTTAGGTGTGTGAAAGGACGTGCTAACTCCTTCCGCACTTTTGTGATTTCAGTGGATAAAATAGCCCTGAATTTCTTGTTTAAGCTGTCGAAAGTTAAGGATTTTGATAGCTAAGAAGCCCTTTTGAAGAAGCGCCCAAGCCACCAAAACCTGAGATTTGACTTTTTTGAAATGAAAATGAAACCAATTTTTTTTTAACTTTATTACATGCATAAAGCTCTAAAAAATGAGCTTTAAAAATTTAGAAATGTATTTTTTGAATGACATCCTAAAACCTAAAATAAAACAACTTGATTAATTTATTTGAGGAGATAACAAGACCAATCAATCCCCCTTCTTCGCAACAACACAAGTACATCCTCACAACAAGAGACTATTTTACAAGATGTTGTAATATACCATATATAAAATGTATGTAGAACAAAAATAAAATGATAGTAATGGAAAAATAACAACAATATAACCAGAACATTCACCACAGTAACACTGAAATGATATAAGAATAACAACAAAAATAACACTTTGAATATGAAAGAATTGTTCACGAGCCTCTTCGAGGGGGAAACCTCCAGTTGAGCAGAGATCTATTACAATAATATCCAATCTAGGTTTCTCATACCTCTCGACTCCTATTTATACTAAAAAGAAGCATCTAGAGGAAGATCCTTCTAGAAGCAGAAGCTTCTATTAGGTCTTATTACATCCACCTTATTCTATTTTATTGAAAGGCCTTATTAATATTGACCTTTATTACATCTGAATATATTGTTCTACCTATGTGTGGGTTAGGACCCTAACATGTCCGTCCCCTTAAAAGCAACCTTTTCCTCAAGGCTTGAGATGAGGAAATTGTTGCAGAATGGTAGCTAGTTCCCAAGTGGTGTCTACTGGAGTTGTATCTTTCCACTGGAATAACACTTCCTTGATGGTTCTCTGATGTAGGCGACGTTCACGCTAGTCCAAAACTACTTCTGGTTTTATCCAAATGGATCCTTCTTCAGCTAACTCTGGAAGGTTGGTTTGAATTTGGCACTTAGCTCCAATCACCTTCTTTAAGCATGAAACATGAAAAACATGATGTAGCTTCGAATGTCTAGGCAAAGCTAAATGATAGGAGACTTGTCCCACATGCTTGAGCATGGTATAAGGACCAAAAAATTTGGGTGCTAGCTTCTGACAATGCTCAACCTTGAGGGAAGTTTGCTTGTAAGGTTGCAGTCGAAGAAACACTTGGTCCCCTTCTGCAAATTGACGTTCAGAGTGACCTTGATCTCCTTGTTGCTTCATGCGATTCTATGCCATGACCAAATTGTATTTGAGGGTACGGAGAATAACCTCTTGAGTTGGAAGTGTTAGGTCAACCCCCTGGATCTTCGAGGCACCTGGTAAGTATGAGAGAACTGAAGGTGGATTCTATCCATATACCTCTTCAAAAGGAGTCATGCGTGTAGCTGTATGGTATGAAGTGGTGTACCACCATTCATCTAGGGGTAACCATTGAGCCCACTGATTTTGCTTTTCYGAGGCAAAACACCTCAAATATGTTTCCAAACACTTGTTGACAACTTATGTTTGGCCATGATTCTGGGGATGATAAGTTGTGTTGAGATGCAATTCTGTGCCTTGTATCTTGAACARCTCTTGCAAAAAATTGCTTGTGAAAGTTGGGTCGCGATAAAAAAAAATAGAGTGCGACATGCCATGAAGATTGAAGACTTGATCCATGAAGATTTGAGCCACTATGGATGTTGTAAATGGGTGTTGAAGGGAACAGAAATGAGAATACTTGGAAAGGCGATCAACAACCACCATGATGATGGATTTATTTCTCGATTTGGGTAAGACGGTAAAAAAATCCACAGAGATATCCTTCCAAATAGCAGGTGGAATCGGGAGAGGTTGTAGTGTGCCCAATGATTTGACTATTTCTCCCTTGTTTCATTAACACACGTCACATTCAACTACAAAATTACGAATGTCCTGTTTCATGCCATCCCAGAAAAAGGAATGTTTGACCCTGTCATAGGTTTTGGTGAACCCAGAGTGCCCTACTGTGGGTGTAGCATGAAGCTCAGAAAGTACCATGGATTTAAGCTTTGATGGTTTACTTAAATACAAACGGCCTTTGTATCGAAGTTCCTCATGGAGCCAAGAGTACCTTGGGGAAGCTGGAGCATTGGACTACAATTGTTGGATCAACTGCAAACTTTTGGGATCTTGTATCCATTCCTGGCGAATGGCTTGGAGCCAATCTGGTACAATGAATGAAAGAGAAAAAGGGGATCCTTCATCTTCATATTTTTCAGGAAAGTACATCCACAACCATATTGTCTTTTCCTTTCTTATAAATGATCTCATAATCATATCCAAAGAGTTTAGTCACCCATTTTTGTTGTTCTGGGGAGGAAATGCGTTGTTCCAAAAAATATTTGAGGCTTTGATGGTATGTCTTAATTTGGAACCATTGCCCCAGTAGATAAGGATGCCACAGATCCATGACATGCAGAATAGCCAACATGTCCTTTTCATAGATGGATTTGCCTAGATTTTGTTCAGATAGTTTCTTGCTGGTAAAGGCCAAAGGTAGACCCTCTTGCATAAGGACAACACCAATTCCTTTCCCTGAGGCATCACATTCCAACACAAAAGTCTTTTTGAAATCGGGAAGGGCGAGGACTAGAGTGGTCCACATGGCCATCTTAAAGGTTTGAAAATCTTGAGTAGTGGGTGGAGTCCAAGTGAAAGAGTTCTTTTTGAGGAGAGTAGTGAGAGGTTCTGCAATCTTCCCATAATTCTTAACAAACTTGTGATAATGCTATGTTAAGACTAGAAATCCATGCAAGCTCTTAAGATTCTTTGGGTGAGGCCAATCTTGCATAGCTTCAATATTTTTAAGATCCACCCTGATGCCATATTTGCCAACTAGATGACCCAAGTATTCTACTTCTGAGGCGCCAAAAGCACATTTAGACTGTTTCAAGAAAAGTTGGTGCTGAGAGAGTAGATGGAGAACTCAATCCACATGAGCAAGATGGCCAGTCCAAGTTTTTATATAGATGAGGATATCATCAAAGAAAACTAAGACAAAATGGAGGATAAAAGGACAAAAGACATGATTCATGAGGCTTTGGAAGGTGGAGGGGGCATTACACAAGCCAAAGGGCATGACCAAAAACTCATAGTGGCCCTCATGATTTCTAAAGCCAGTCTTGGGGATATCTGCCTCTTTCATACATATATGGTGGTAGCCTGAACGAAGATCCATTTTAGTGAAGAATTGAGTGCCACTCAATTCATCCAGAAGGTCATCAATAACAGGAATGGGGAATTTGTCTTTGATGGTAAGTTTGTTGAGGGAACGGAAGTTAGGACACATTTGCCAAGAACCTTCTTTCTTCAGGACCATGACGACAAGAGATGAATAGGGGATCGTACTAGGGAGGATAATGCCTTCATTAAGGAGTTCCTGGACCAATTTCTCAATTTCATTTTTTTGGGAAAAGGGGTGACAATACAAATGAATATTGGAAGGAAGGCTTCTTGGTACAAGGGGAATAGAATGATCATGAACACCATGGGAAGGAGGGAGGCCTTAGGGAGTGGAAAATACCAATTGATGTTTAGAAAGGATGGCTTGGAGGTCTTGTAGTATCGAGGGTGTATTTGTTGCTTCTATGGCATGGAGTTGGGTGATAACACCAGAATGACCCTTTTTGAGCAGCTTTTCCATGCGATGGGAACTAATGATATTAGGTGAACCGACGATGATTCCTTGGAACTTATATCAGTGGCCCTCCTGGTCGAATTGCATGGTTAAGTCTTTAAAATCCATGAGAATGGGACCCAAAGTCCTTAGCCAGTTTTCACCCAGCATAATGTCACAACCTCCCATGTCAATAACAAACATATGGGATTTCAAGTGGTAGTCACCAATTTGGAGACACACATTTTCACAACGCCCTCCACATTTCATGGAACCACCATTGGAAATCATTATTTGGAAATTATTGATGGCATGGATGTAGCAATGAGTTTCTTGGGCAATGTGGCAATGAATAAAATTATGGGTGTTTCCACTATCAACCAGAATGATGACCTTCCGATGCTTGATGTAACCAATTAGCTTGAGGGTTTGGGGAGTGGAGAAGCCAGTGAGAGCATTGAGGGAAATGATTGGTTCTACTTAGGGAGGGTCTAAGGGAGGGGTTATGTCAGTGGATTTAGGTGATTCAGACATAGATGGAGTTTCTTCATCTTCTTTCGAAATCTCCTCAGAGATGGCCATAAAAATCTTTTGTTCTTTACACTTGTGGCTCGAGAAATATTTGTCATCACAGTTATAACAAAGGCCTTTGAGTTGGTGTTCAACCATTTCAACTTGGGTCAATTTTTGGATCTTTAGTGGAGCAGAGGGGGCAGTGGGATTTACTGGTTTAGGGCAAGGGATGAAGTAGGGTTTTAGGTTTTGAGAAGATGCAACCTATTGTTCTTATTTATCTCTTTTGGTAGCCTCCACCCAACTCTCAGGCCGAGCCATTAGACATCAGGCATCAGACACTCTCGAAAAAAGGCATCAGACATGCCCTCTATTCTAAAATCCAGGCACTCAAAGGAAACTATAAAGTCTTCCATTGTTCCTAATTGTTTTATCTTTGTCAAATGACCCAAATGGTTGGTGTTAGTGTCAAAGCGTTCATAAAGCTCTGCCACAAATTGTGTCCAAGCAATATACCCTTGACACAAATTTTTTCTCCATTGCCACCATTGCCAATGTTCTTTATGTAGATGGAGAACACCATACCGGAGTTTGGCCAAGTCATCTATAATGTTGTATAAAGAGAAGTAATGTTCCATTTGGGTTACCCAACCAGTGGGGTCTGAGACATCAAATTTGGTCACATCCACCCGTGGAAGGCGTAGGTCACATTGAAAGCGATGGTTATGCAAGGTATGGGAATGAGAGGAATAGTCACCTTCAGTATGTGGGGGTGAGGAAGAGGAAGGGTTATCTGTAGAGATATGAAGTTTGGTGTAGAGTGCCAAAAAGACTGATTGAAGCTGGGTGGTGAGGTCTTGTTTGATTTCGCCCATTGAGGACAGCATGGTTGTATTAATGGCGACAACATGGGCACTGAGTTGTTTCACTTCTTGCTGGGTCTCAATGAGACCATATTGCAAGGGGTTGAAGCGAGATTCCAAGTCTTTGCTATGAGTATGGGCCATGAGGATGAGGGAACTGAAAAGGGGTGGGCAGGGTAATTTTTTTTTTTCTGAAAAAATGATATGGTTGAATGTGATAAGGGCAAAGAGATGAATCCAATGGAATAGGTCTGAAACAATGGTGAAAAAAATTCCAGACTTTTTTATTTTTTTTATGAGTTATACTCTAGTCTGAAGAATATTGTAGAGACGAAATGCCCAAATGATTAACCAGAAAGAAATGTGTATTTACTTGGAAACTCGAACACAGTTGTGCGACAACAAATCTTGTCTGTTTTAATTTGTTTATGTTTCTGTCCGCAAGGGTTAGGTATTCAAGGGTTCTACAGACAAGGGTTTGCCCTGTTCTATAACTCTCTTATATATGTGCAGGGTCCAACAGTAGTATTGGCCCAATATCTGAAGGCACTAACTAAGGAGGATAGACCATACCCTTAGCCATACTACCCAACTACCCAGGTGCTAGAGAGTATCTTCCCGAGTTATTTTCTTAGTGACACTATATTAGTCAGGCGACCGATCAATTTATCTAAAGAGGGCTTCAGGTAATCTAGGTTGATTCGTACATAGGTGTTGTCTGATGCACTACCACTCAAAGGGGTACCAACAGGGGTTACAAGGGTGGCCACAGATGTGCGCTTAAGTACCACTTGTATTTCCTGCGTGTATGAATCCCTCAACTGCGGGTTTATGCACATAACCACAAATCTCTGTGGATTAAAGACTCTGTAATACGTATCTACCCTGGAAAAAAAATTAACCCACACTTTCTACCAAGGAAAGTGCTCTAATACCACTTGTAATATACCAGATATAAAATGTATGCAGAACAGAAATAAAATGCTAGTAATGGAAGAATAATAGCAATATAACCAGAACGTTCACCACAGTAACACTGAAATGATATAAGAATAACAATAGAAATAACACTTTGAATCTGAAAGAAATGTTCACGAGCCTCTTAGAGGGGGAAACCTCCAGTTGAGCAGAGCTCTATTACAATAATATCCAAGCTAGGGTTCTCATACCCTCGACTCCTATTTATACTAAAAAGAAGCATCTAGAGGAAGATCCTTCTAGAAGCGACAATTTCTATTAGGTCTTCTTACATCCGCCTTATTCTATTTTATTAAAAGGCCTTATTAATATTGACCTTTATTACATCCGAATATATTGTTATACCTATGTGCGGGTTAGGACCCTAATAGATGGTTTGAATTTTTACCTTTAAAGGTGGTCAACACCAATCAGGTAGTGTCTTTTCTCAACTCCCATATCATCACTCGATTCAAAATTCCTGAATGTCTAGTTTTTTACAATGCCTCATATTTTTCATCCCTGGATATGAATGTTTTCTCTCTAGAAAAAGGGATTAAACTGAATTATTTTGCCGGCTACTACACTCAAGGGAATGGTCTAGCAGAATTGACAAATAAGAATTTAATCAAGATTATAAAAAGGACACTGTCAGAAAACCACAAGAATTGGCACAATGCATTGTACAATTCAATTTGGGATGATAGGGTAACTCCAAAAGATTTTGTTGGTAATTCTCCCTTATTCCTTGTTTACAGAAGAGAATCCATCCTCCCGCCACATGTCTTACTTCCTTCTTTGCAATTATCGCATAAAGTTCAAGGAGAAGAGTGATCGCCTCTAGAAAACCATATAAATGCTTTATTACAACTAGAAGAGGTGACAACACAAGCTAAACAAAAATTGGATTAGCACCAACAAATTGTGAAGATATGGTTTGATGAAAATTCTTCTTCTGATAGGAATTTTGATGTTGGGGATTTGGTTCTCAAGTGGGACAAAGACCAGAAGGGTAAGAGGGAACATACCAATTTCCAAAACCTGTGGCTGGGACCATTTGTAATTTCTGAAAAATTGGGTCGTAGCTCTTTCAATCTGCATAACTTGGAGGGACAGACAGACACTTTTCCAGTGAATGGCCATGCTCTCAAGAGGTATTTTTCTTTATGATTTATGATCCACCTCTTGTAAATATTTTTAATTTTCTTTTTTGTTTTTGATTTTGGTTCTTTTGATTTTCTTGATTTTGATTTGTTTTCTAAAATGATTATGTCTGAATCACCATTCATTTGTTGAAGGGAATCATAATTCTTATTCATTAGAAACAATTGGTAACATTTTGAGCACCTGAATAGTAAATGCTAAACTCATAACAATAGAAGTAAGTTTCTATTCAATCAGTGTTTCTGTCTTCTTATTAAAACTATAGGAAGATGCAGTTATCCTTAAGAAACTTCTAACGTCGTCCCTATTTTAATGAGGACAACTCAACTGTGCTTCCCTATCCTAGATATGATCTCTTAATAGAAATCTAATTTCCCAAATCATGATGAAAGACATCAGAAAATATAAATAATTCTTAAATGATCAATCATTGCATTGCCAAATTATGAGATATTCAGTGTCACCCTGCTCTCTTGAATATCATGAAGTTCTAGAAATTTATAAACAATGTTTAGAGAGTTGGAAGCACTATAATGTGTGGGAATTGTGTGTAAACCCGTCAAGACACTGAAAATATCTGGTGGTAATAGGTAAATGCACACATGATACCAAGGCAACTTCGTCGGGGTACTAAACAAGCCTGTTGGTAGTGAAGGAAGGTCAGGTGATCCAGGGGATCAAATTTTGCTCAAAAATTCAAAGTGCTCAGAATCACTTCAAATTGAACAAGAGCATAGGCCTCATCGTTATGAACCCAATGCAACTATTTTGGGTTCAAACGGATGTCAGGAGCGAGAGATATCGCGTTATGTTCAAAATGACAAACAGGCAAAAAAAAAAAAGGATGTTGACTATATAGTCCGTACAGTCTGTATGGATGCTGACGTGGTAGTTCATACGAAACGTGGTAGACAGTTGTGTGGATAGTTGGCATGTGACGTGGCATATTTGCAGTGAATGGGATGGTGACACATGGCCCAGTCAATGGCCGCCACATGTCGTATATACATTGGTTTAAAATTATGTTGTTGGTCGGAGTTGACCCCGCGACCTACGAGCAGGGGGAAGAGACTTGGGAAGGGCCGCTAACCGGCACGCCACTGTTTGGTCCTTGTTATATATATGGATATATATTTATATATGTTTGCATATGTGGATAGTTGGGGCGCAACCGGGCTGGGGCTTAGCCCCAGCCCTTGGTCGCATATTGCGTTAACATATGACCCATTGTTATACCGTTTGGTGTGCGTGCTGTTGCATTTTGATTTGGTTTCAACGGTTATACAAATGACCCACCACTTGTCCTTTAACCTTTATCTTGTGGAAACGGGGGCCTATGTTTTCACTTGTGCATGGTCATATGGGTCATACGACCTTTCCCTTGACGGTTAGGGGCTAGGTGCACCTGTAACTGTTCTATAGTTTGCACGGTTTGCACGATTTCGACCGATGCTAAGTTTTAACGCTTAAATATGAATGTGGGCTAGGTTGAGCCAACAACAGTGCATTTTGTAGATGTAGAGACAACACGTTTGAAGGGGGACTTCCATGAAGCCTATCTTCTTCCATTTTTGGCCAAACAAGGTGCCGAAAAAGCCCAACTAGGGGTTTTTGGACGTTCTGAAGCTTTTGGAGCAGTCTATTTGGCATGTTGAGAATTGTAAAGCACATTTTTGAGCACTTTGAGAAAATAATACAAATGATCCATTGGAAGTTGGACCAGGAGACGTATCTCAAGAGAGGGGTGAATTCCTTTATCATTTGCTGTGTTATGTGTTTTCTGTTCACTCTTATTGTTGTTGTTTATATGCATCTTGAATGCGCAAATTCTATTAAAGTTGTGTTTCAAAGTTGATCCATTTTCATTTTAACACATAAATTTTACTTGCAAATATTTTCTAAGATACAAGTCTTCCTCATTTTTAGATCAAGTTGGTATCAGAGCATAGGTTTTTGAAGACTTGATTATTTGCAAGTGTTTTGTTTTTTGATTCTCACAAGGTTGAAAATCACAAGAGGAGAAGGTCAACT
>JZKD02S1646825.1:196029-210109 GCA_000966675.3 Picea glauca | reverse complement strand
TGGGATGGCGACATGTGTCCCAGTCAATGGCTGCAACGTGTCATATATACATTGGTTTAAAATTATGTTGTTGGCCGGAGTCAACCCCGCGACCTCCGGGCAGGGGGAAGAGACTTGGGAAGGGCCACCAACTGGCGTGCCACTGTTTGGTCCTTGTTATATATATGGAAAAATATTTATATATGTTTTCATATGTGGATAGTTGGGGCACGACCAGGTTGGGGCTTAGCCCCAACCCTTGGTCACATATTGTGCTAACATATGACCCATTTTTATACTGTTTGGCGTGCGCACGGTTGCATTTGTATTTGGTTTCAATGGTTATACAAATGACCCGCCACTTGTCCTTTAACCATTGGCTTGTGGAAATGGGGGCCTTTGTTTTCACTTGCACGCGGTCATATGGGTTATACGAACTTATCCTTGACAGATAGGGGCTAGGTGCACTCGTAACCGTCCTACAGTTTGCATAGTTTGAGTGGTTACGACTGGTGCTAAGTGTTAATGCTTAAATATGCGTGTGGGCTAGGTTGAGCCAACAAGGGTGCGTTTCTTAGATGCAGAGACAACAAGTTTGAAGGGGGACTTCCAGGAAGCCTATCTTCTTCAATTTTTGGCCAAACGAGGTGCCAAAAAATCCCAGCTAGGGGTTTTTGGACATTCAAAAGCCATTGGAGCAGTCTATTTGGAATTTTGAGCATTTTAAAGAACATTTTTTAGCACTTTGAGAAAATAATACAAATGATCCATTGGAAGCTGGACCGGGAGATGTAGCCTAAGAGAGGGGTGAACTCCTTTATCATTTGTTGTGTTATGTGTTTTCTATTCACTGTTATTGTTGTTTTTTATATGCATCTTGAATGAGAAAATTCTATTAATGTTGTGTTGCAAAGTTGATCCATTTGCATTTTAACACATAAATTTTACTTGCAAATATTTTCTAAGATACAAGTCTTCTTCATTTTTAGATCATCAGGTTTAAGAAGATTTTCAGGTATGTCTTTTAATTTGATCAAGTGTGAAGATGTTTTTTATCATGAATGGATGACTCTTGGACATGATAGAGGTACTAGAGTGGGTTAAATGACATCCCTATCGAGGCTATGGACACCTGCTGGAAGCAGTGGCCTCGTCAACGGTATTGAAGTCATCTGTATAAAAATCGCTACACCTGTGATCTAAATAAGATACCAGATTACATTTTTGGACAAAAATACATCGAATGCTAAAACTATGTTATTTTCTGAGTTATGATTGGAACACTTGATTTATCTTCAAATGTTTCTAAAAATTTATTTCATCTATTCCCCTGACATAAATGTTTTGGTAATACATAGATAACTTCTTCACCCAACGTGTCTCCATTGTTGGCAACCACCAAGTCTGTCAATTTTATCATGATTAAAAGCTACCACAAATAGATAAAATCTTTCTGTAGCTGCCTCCTCAATTTTAAAAACGATTTTGTCTTTTGGATTCAAGGTGATTTATTGGGATAACTTATTTTGTAAGTTTTTGTTTACATTTTGTTTGTTTTGTTTAAATTTCATGACTGCAAGCATGAAATTCAAAGAAAAACTTGGCTTGGTAATCATTCCGCAGTCTTTGTTTGTCTTCTTTTATTTTACCAAAGAGTTTACATTTTAAGGGAACCTATATGTTGCTAAATTGAATTTCTATAAGATCATTGATTAATTGACTACCACATTTTTTTTTTATTATGGGATTATCTATGGTTGATTGTATGGTTTGATCATTTATCCATAATCGCACTACAACCTTGGGTTAAAAATTGATACATGCTCTTTTCTATATCAGTCATATCGCTTTCGTGTCACTTGGTACAGGTCTGATGTACCCACAACTACACGTCATCCTGTTGTCCTATACATTTAATGAACCTCATTCATTGTTTGAATTCGCATTTTATCATGGTTTGGGTTTTGATCTTCATTATGTGTAATGGTCCATAGGCCTGCGTGTCCTCTTATTTTTCTGTCTCTCCAAACTTAAGCTATCAAACATGACAGTCTCCAAACTTTGTAGGTCACATGCTATTGTGGTTTTCACAAACCTCTTCTTGCTACTCGTTTATTGGAATTCGAAGCCTCCCTCCCATGATATCTACTGTGTCTTATTGACAATGACCATGGCCCCTATGGTTCGAATAGAACCTAATGGTTTCCAGACCCTTCTTTCCCATGATGATGCCATAAATGATTTGCAAGCTCACGGTTGGGATATCTTCATCCAAAAATTCAAAGGTTATAAACTGGTGGTTGCTCACGCATTTTCTAAAATGTTTTATGGGTTTAGAGCCAAATTTGGAGATGTGCAATTGGAGGTCACAGAGGAATCCATATCCCGGGTGACAGGACTTCCACAGGAAGGCAAAAAGTGGTTCAAAAATGCTAAACTCAAAGACGTTCCATGGAGCTTGTTCATGGTCTCTCGCAAATCTACCTGTTGACCTAAAGGTATTCCTATTACCCTCTTGAAACCTTGATGGAACGACCTTATTTTGATTCTGAAATAGTTCATAACATGCGAGGGAAGGTATGGTTTGGTATTTGTATACCACATCTGACTGTTGATGTTGTTCCTAGGGTTTAAACTAAACATGCCATTCTATCTTTTGATGAGCCTATATAAAATGTCAAAACCTTATAAGAGATAGAGCTTGAACCCTCTGTCAAGCCTCTTTCACCATAGGCTTATAAGGATTCCTTTGGTATCGCACCTATCTCAAATTGTGGACACTTGGGAAATATTTTTGAGTTGGAACAATTTTTCCCAACCCGAAAGCACAAAGAACTCACCTTTAAATGTAAACTCCAATTTTGATAATCTCGTGACCCATAGTCGAGATTTTGATCACATAATGACTATGAAATTAATGAACCAATTTTTGTTGCTTTGCAAACCCCCATGTGTAAAAAAACATGATGTATTTTTACACCCAGAAAATCATTAGAAGAGGTAGTGGATGTTTTAAAAGCAAATGTTTCTTATGATCCTGTTAATGAACTGAATCAGGGTTTTAATGACAAACCTTTTGTTAAGAAAATTAGTAAGAGCAAGAAATAGGATAAATCATATTTGAGTTTTATGAATAAGACAGTTGGCTGATTGATATCGAGGAGTCCGAAAAATCGAAAGCAGGATCATTTGAGATCTATCTCAATGATAGAGGTCAATGATCACTGACTAGACAACAATATCAATGATTTCCTTGCACTATAGGATCCGGATAATTAGTGTCTCGAGAACAAAACTACTGGTCAAGCTGAGCAATATGACTTGTCTCTAGAATACCTCCATTTCTGAAAGGCCAAGAGGGCTTCGCTGGCATTAGCCATGACTTGAAACAAGTCATAGGAAAAGTCAAAGAATCCATTGTTGAGTACGCTCAACCTTAGCCTGCTATAGCACCGATACATTGTGACAATTGCTTAGACTAGGTAGAATTCTATTAAAGGGACATACCATATATACAGGCACAATTAAAACATCTGGTTGCTCGCAATTCTATGCTTGAACGAGAAAATCAAGAGTTGAAGGAATGTGCAGATCGGAAAAGTAAAAGGCCCAAGAGATACGGTAATATAATCATCAAACATGCAACCAACTTCAATGCCATCATTAATTCAAATTTATCTGACCCTTCACTGTCTAATTTCTAAAATGGTAAAAGTTGTTTTTGATTTTATTTCGTTTTATTCTATTATGAAAATCGAATAGGAAGATTTAATGTTTATTTTCTTTGTTAATATAAGACTAGCTATAAAATCTCACGATTTTGTAGCCAGTCTATTTCTAAATGTTAGTTGGCATTATTTTCTTAATATCAATTTTTTTTTTATATCTACAGGAAAATGATGATTATGGTTCTATTTACATGGAGAAACTATCTTGGATCATGCACTGTATAGTTCTGTAGTTTCTTTCTTTTTCATAAAACTTTGTTATTATGTAATAAATTTTGACAAACCAACTCCTACTGGAATGGTTTCTTGTTGTACTATTTTTTCAAAACAACCTATTTTTGGGGGATTGCACTCTATCTTGCATGATAAAAGTTTGTTAATCCAAAACTAGTTTAAATAGTGATCACTGATAGTAGTAAAAATAACTTTTGGCTGGGATAGTTTGTGGACATGTGATTTTGAGAACTGATATGGAGAAACTACTCCCCATTGGCATTAGACCTGTGTGATGCTTACCCCATTATGTTCTTTCATTGCCTCGATCTTATGAAATATTATTATGTTTGATGCAACTTTAGTCTGGTTATCATATGGTGCTTCATATTATTAAGTATTTTGATGTTTTCTATATTTTGTTATTCCATTTTTATATTTGTGATTAATATGTCATTTGATTACTATTGATTTATTATGGATATTAAATGATAGATAATATTAATGATTTGAATTGAGTTTCCTTTAATTCTAAGTGTTGATTATCATAAGATCACCAGATCTTTACATTTATCATTTTGTTGATATATTGTCACTTCAACACACCTTTAAATTTATTCTCGGAGTATTATCATTGTTCTGTCATAGGTTTCGCTCACATGCAGGATAGTTAGGAGCTCGAATTACATAGGAAGATAAAATCAGTTAATTGATTAGTTATAGGTTAGTTAGTTTGTTATTTAGTTAAATGATTTATTAATGGAATAAGATAACATGAATTAGCTTTGACTGTTTATGTAATCTTATTTCATTCATATTTGCTTAGAATTAATTAGTTTTAGATCTTTAAATATTCAAAAAGAAAATAAAAATGTATGTGCTTTCTTTATCTCTTTATAAACACTTTTAAGAACATCCATTTCACAAGATGACAAGTAAATCTTGCAAGTTGTAAATAGATTGTATATAATCATATGCACATATTCATGTTTTTATTTGAACACTTGTAATTAGTAAATTTATACTCTTAGCATCATAGCTTTTAGATTAGTTTCTTTTCCTTTATTATTTTTAGGACTTTAGTTGGCCAACGGAGCCATTAAACCCCTAGGGTCATTTTATTCCAAATGGCTTGGGTTATTTAGACAACCTTGGTCTGTATTTGACCTTCCATTTGATGGTGTGTCACATATTCCTGTCAACAAGTTCGTGCACTTACCTTTGGATCCAACGACTTTTGGTCCTTCATGACCAGATCTAATGGATGAGATCTGTTACTCTCCTGCACACTCGTTCTTCCTGTCTGGACTCTGATCCAATGGTCCATATTGTTCACAGTGCTTGATCCAACGACCAATGTTTCTCATCCTTCCGAGCTTACACTTTCTTCTGGTTTGGCAGAATTTCTAAGTGTCAAATCCCACGACCATTGATCTTTCTCCTACGAACCCCACTACTTTGGGTCTCGTCTGTGCTTCTGAAAATGCTATCTCTCCTGAGTTTTTCAAAATTGAAACAATTTTTCCTCTACACGCACTCGTTGCACTTTGACTATCCTTCTGATGGCTATCTTTCAACACTTTGTTTGAGTGTTGGCCCGGTGCACTCCCTACATAGGTGTTCCTCTAGAGTATTCAACAACTTTGTATCACCTTGAGCTTCAACTGCCTGAACCTCAAAGATTTCTTCCCCTTTATTCCTCGAAGGAGTATATGTTCCCTCTTGGCAACTTCAGATCAAGCATTCCTTGCTAATCTTACAGAGTGTTCAAAAACTCTATGGGTGTCTTCTCCTTGACGCTTGATGCAAAAGCATCATAAGAAAGCACACAAGAGGAAGGACAACTAGATATTCACCAGCGCACATTTTAAGGATGTTTTGAATTTGGAAGGATGAAGCATTTATGTAATATATGGAGAGACATAAGTGCTCTTAAATGTTTTGGAAATTGTAACATAAATCTTGAGTGGTAGCTCTCATCTGTCGGTTGTAATCAATTAATGTAATGAATGAAAAGTAGATGTAGTCTTTAATTCGATTTGATATCTTAGAGATGTAGGGGGGAAACTCTAGAAATATCCCTCATATGTATTGTAATGTATTCATTATTACTCAATAGTAATAATAGAATTGCAGAGAAAGAGAAGAACAAAGATTGTAAAATTTGCATGAGGAGATAGTTGTTTCTATAGGACCCATGTCAATATGCACTTGGATTAATATAAGAAAGCTTTGATCCAACTTCATGAGGTTTTTATGAATACTGTTTGCACCTACCAAATGGTATGTTTACATTTAATTTTAGTCTCTATTATGCATTTGTTTCAATGTTGTGTATATGCATGATTTCATGTTATATGTATGAATTCTATAAGAGGGAGAGTATGAGTTTCAATTGTTTCTCTTCTTGAGAATTCCTGCAAGGAGTGCAGTGAAGGTCTGCAAGGGGTGCATTGATGAGACTCTGAGTTTTACCTCAGACAAGCTTAGGAGAGATAGCGTTGTTCTCATACCAGCAGAAGTGTAAGTATAACACATATCCATGTAAGGTGTGCGTACGTAGGTTGAGGTCTTAGACTTTTCCAACCCAGTAAGTGGTTGAAGAATTTCTGCCATAAGGAGCCCACATAATTGAAGAGTTCATATAATAATATATTATTGAGAAGCCGCAAGGAGTGCATACAAGAATCCTTGTGAATCCTTGAGTTAGAAACTAATGTTAAGATTGGGAGAGAGAGAGACTTTGAAGTGTTAGGAGGAAAGAGGAGGTTGGAGTTACCTCATTGAAATCAAGTTTAGAAGGGGACGCCAAGTTATTTTGCCAGGAGCATCAATAACTTGAATGGACGGTTAAATTCACAGAGGGAGAACTATCGATTTTCCGTGGAATGTTGGATCCAGCGAATCAGTGGAGAAGTTAAGGTTGAGTGTCATTCAACACTCACAAACTCGGGAGGAATAGTTACCATCAGATCTAGATCAACGAGAGCCATTGATCTTGTGGTTTTCAATTTCATCATTTTGGGAGTCGAAGTGTGGAGAAAGTTGTGACTTGGAGATCTTGAATTGCGAAATCCTGAGATGCGAAATCCTGACTCCATTTGGGTCGTCAGATTGGGGAAAGTTCAGGACCGTTGATCTATAGAAAAGAATTCGTGAGTTCAAACTTCGGAAAAAGGGAAGAGTCACATCATGAACTCCTGAGTCACGAAATGCCAATGCTCTTGGAGGTGGACCCAAAGATCTGACCGGAGGTCATATGGTTGAGACATAAGAGAGGATCTAGTGGACCCATCAACCCTTTTCAGGGTTACAGGAATTGAAGGAGTTAGGGGAACTCACAACATAAATCGCGAAGTCATGAAATTTGAAAACACCCTTTCGGTTAAAGGTTGTGGCCATGTTGGTTGATCACATGGAGTGGAGGTTCATGCCTAGTGCTTGTTCTCATAGGCATGACTTCTAAGAAGGACCTATGGTTATATGTTTTGGAGATTCCAGTTGGGAATCAAGGAGCCATTTCGGCTCAAGGAATTGGAATATACAAAGACTGAGAGGTCAAGCAGAACTTTCCGAGGTAGGGGTGTTATCTCAGGTGGTATCAGAGATTACAATCATTGTTTTTTTTAAGTAAGTGGAGACATAATGAAAGTTGTGATTTGAATTTCTGCGGAAATATTTCAACAATGCCGCCAAGAAGACCTCAAGAGAGACCCATGCCCGATCCATCCGTGGAAAGGAAATGAGAGAACTTGATGCTCAATTGGATTCTATGGAGACAAAAAAGAGACAAACAACTGATACTGGAGATATCAGTGAGGTTGAAAGAGAAAATGGAGTTGGAGTCGAAGAAGAAGTTGTAGTCGAAGATGTTGTAGAGGAACGCCTATTCAAAGTTGTTGCAAGAACAAGGGCCAGAGAAAAAATGGACATCCCGATGTATGAAGGAAATTTAGACATTGAGGAGATACTAGATTGTCTTAGAGATCTGGATAAATACATCAACTATGAGGATATTGAAGAAGATAAGAAAGTAAAACATGTTGTCACTAGAATGAAAGGGCATGCAACATTGTGGTGGGATGAAATGTAGGCTTACATGTGTTGCAAAGGAAAAAAATGAATCAACATATGGGATAGGATGGTCACAAATATGAAATGCAAGTTTATACCCAGACATTACCAAATTAATCGGTTTCAAAGAATGCAGAATTTGAGACAGAAGGGGATGATAGTGAAGGAATACACTGAGGAGTTTTACAGACTCAACATCAGGGCAAGTTGTCATGAGAGTGATGATGAAAAATTCATTATATACATGAATGGATTGAGATATGAAATTAAAGATGAGATGAACATGGTCACAATCGAGAATGTAGAAGATGCTTATCAAATTGCTTCAAAGAAAGAAGTAAAAATGGCCTGAAAGCAAGGTCAAAGGGGCATAGGTAGAAGTTAGAGAAGAGGCAAAGAAATTGCCTAGGATAGAGTACAAAAGCCCAAGGATGAATAAAAGAAACCTCATAACCACCCAAGAAGGGGAGGAAGCTCACAAGGAGGACAATATGACGATAGGAACAGTTTTCCTCGAGAAAGAGGAAGAGGAAGAGGAAGAGGCGAGGGTGGTTAAATAAAGTGTTTTGTCTATGGAAAGATAGGATGCAAGTATTTTGAATGCCCCGATAGAAAAAGGTATGGAGCAGGTGAAGATCAAATTTCATAAGTGCAAAGGTGAAATGATGAAGCAGAAGATGCAGAAGACGGAAGATCCTTGATGATGAGGAAAATTCTCTTGAAGCCAGAGAAGGAGATAGAGAATCCAGTCCAAAGGAACAGTTTGTTCAAAACTACTTGCAATACCAAGGATAGGGTATGCAAGGTAATTGTGGACAATGGAAGTATAGATAATCTAGTATCCATAGAAATGATGGAGAAGATGGAATTAAAAATAGTTGCACATCTAAGCCCATACAAGATTTCGTGGTTGCAAAAAGGACATCAGGTAACAGTCACTAAACATTGTTTAGTTGAATTAATTATAGATGGATATAGAGATGAGATTTTATGTGATGTTATTCCCATGGATGTCTGTCATATTTTCTTGGGGACACCATGGCAATATGAAAGGAATGTTATTCACGATGAAAGAAAAAACACATACACATTGGAAAAGAATGGTAGGACGCATACGTTGTTGCCAATTGAAGACAAGAAGATGAAAGAAGAAACAATAAATACTATACTTCTCATGAGTGGGAAGGAACTTCTGGATGAAGTCAAGAAAGATGAAGAAATGTAGTTTGTTGTGGTGAGAAAACCTAGAGTCATCTTGACTAGTACTTCGATAGATGATCTACCAGAGGAAGTTCGGGAAATGTTGGACAATTTCTCTAATATAGTGGTGGACGATTTACCTTGTTCATTGCCTCCCATCAGAAGTATAAGCCATCACATTGATATTATACCAAGAGTGAATTTACCAAACAAAGCAGCGTACAAATTGATGTCGCAGGATAATGAAGAATTTAAGAAGCAAGTCCAAGATTTGATGGACAAAGGGTTTATTAAAGAAAGCTTGAGTCCATGCATTGTTCCAACAATGTTAAGTCCAAATGAGGATGGTGGATGGAGGATGTGTACAAAATCGAGGGATATAAAAAAAATCACCATCAGGTATAGATTTTCTTTACCTAGGATGGATGACTTGATGGATTTCTTGAGTGGAGTAATTTTTTTTTCAAAAATTGATTTTAAAAGAGGATATCAGTAGATTAGAATGAGGGAAGGTGATGAATGGAAGAGAACATTAAAGACAAATGAAGGACTATATGAATGGATTGTCATGCCGTTTGGTTTGACGAATTTGCCAAGTACTTTCATGAGATTGATGAACGAAGTCTTGAAATATTTCATTGAAAATTTGTAATTTTGTATCTTGATGATATATTGATCTTCAGTAAGACCGAGGAAGAACATTTGAGACACCTAAATCTAGTTATGAGGAGGTTGCAGCAAGAGAAGTTGTTGATAAATCTGAAGAAGTCATCTTTCATGAAGAAGGAACTAATTTATTTTGGGTTCGTGATCTCTTCGAATGAGTTGAAGATGGATATTGAGAAGGTAAAAGCAATCAAAGAATGGTCGCCAACAAGGAATATCTTTGAAGTCAAAAGATTCCATGGATTAGCCAGTTTTTACAGAAATTTAATCAGAAATTTTAGTGGGATCAATGCATCAATGATGGACACACTCAAGAAAAAACATAAATCTTTTAATTGGATAGAGGAAGCAGAGAAAAGTTTCAATTTGTTAAAGGAAAAGATAACTAGACAACCAGTTCTGGTTCTACCAGATTTTAGTAAGAAATTTCAAGTGAGATGTGACACATGTGGATTTGCGATTGGAGCAGTCTTGAGTCAAGACAATAGACCAGTTTCATACTTCAGTGAGAAGTTGAATGATGCCAAGATAAATTATTCCATGTATGATAAAGAGTTTTATGCAGTCATACAAGCACTGAAGAAATGGAGGCACTATTTCCTTCCGAAAGAGTTTGTTATTATAGCGATAACCAGGCCTTACAGTTTATAACCAGAAAGGAGAAACTTAACCAGAAACATGTAAAATGGGTTGAATTTATGCAGAACTTTAATTTTCTTATAAAGCACATTTCTGGAACTACTAATAAGGTTGTTGATGCATTGAGCAGGAAATGTTTGATTATGCAGGAGTTTCATGTGAAGACTTTAGGTTTTGATAGCCTTAAGGATATGTACAGAGATGATTCAAATTTCAGGGATGCTTATGAGGCATGTGAGAATCATGTTCTAAGAGATAGAAGCCAATGGGTTGAATAATTAATCCAGGATGGATTATTATTCAAAGGAAATCAGTTGTGTATCCCAAAGAGTTCTATGAGAGAGAATATTCTGAAGGAAAAACATAGTGGAGGATTAGTTGGACATTTCGGCCATGAAAAAACATTTGCGCAAATGAACAATTTGTATTATTAGCAAGGGTTGAGGACAGATGTGTGGAAATTTGTGAACAAATGTAGAATTTTCTAGTATGCAAAGGGGAAAAGACAGAATACGGGATTGTATCAACCATTGCCAGTACTAGAGAGGTTGTGGGATGCGGTAAGCATGGATTTTGTGTTAGGACTGCCAAGGAAACAGATGGGTTGTGATTCCATATTTGTGGTAGTCGACAGATTCTAAAAAATGGAACATTTTATTCCATGTCAGAAAACTAGTGATGCAACACACATTGCAAACCTGTTTTTCAATGAAGTTGTTCAAATTCATGGTTTACCTAAGAGTATTGTTTCAGATCAAGACACTAAATTTGTTGGTCATTTATGGAGGACAATATGGAAGAAGCTAGGGATGAATTTTCCTTTTATCTCATCATATCACCCTCAAATGGATGGAAAGACTGAGGTAGTAAATCAAAGTTTGGGGGACTTATTGAGGAGTTAGTAGTTTAACATCACAGTCAGTGGGATCAGATTCTGCCGCAAGCAAAATTTGCATATAATGACTCACCTAACCAGAGAACATGAAAGATCTTGTTCTAGATAATGTAGGGAATGCAGCCAAGAGGCATATCAGAGTTGATATACTTAGAGCATAATGAGTTCAGAAGTGTTGGAGCATAAGATTTTGCAGCAGAAATGCGACAGCTCCACAGTAAGATTAAAGAGCGGTTGCAGAGTTCCAACCAGGAGTATAATTGGAGAGCAGATCAACATAGAAGAGATTTTTAGTTCGAAGTGGGAGATTCAGTTTTAGCACATCTCAAAAAGGAAATATCCCCAAGGGGAACATATAACAAGCTGAAAATGAAAAATATAGTGCCGTGTAATATTCTGAGAAAATTTGAGGCAAATACTTATGAGATAGAATTGCCAAATGATGTGGGCATATCACCCATATTCAACGTAGCATATTTGTATCCTTATAGAGTAGATGAAGTGACAGGAGCAGAGACTCAGAAGGAATTTTAGTGGATCAAGTAGATGCTTGTAGCTGAAAGGCCACAGATGGAAAATATCATTGATCAAAGAATTAGCAAGAAGACCCAAAGGAAGAAGTATTTTGAATACTTGGTAAAGTGGAAGGGACACTTGATTGAAGATGCAAGTTGGGAAAGTGAAACGGATATCGAGAAACATGGACAAATGATGCAAGAGATCATGAACATGAGTCCATGAATTTTTCAGCCAGAGGAGTATGATGGAGGAGCATCGTAAGGAAGCACAAAAGCATAAGGATATCTGCATATGCACTAGTGTGCGTTTTGAGGATGTTTTGAATTTGGAAGGATGAAGCATTAATTTAATATCTGGAGAGACATAAGTGCTCTTAAATGTTTTGGAAATTGTAACACAGATCTTGACCGGTAGCTCTCATTTGTCATATGTAATCAATTAATGTAATGAATGAAAAGTAGATGTAGGCTTTAATTTGATTTGATAGCTTAGATCTGTAGGGGGGGAAACTCTAGAAATATCCCTCATATGTATTGTAATGTATTCATTATTCCTCAATAGTAAGAATAGAGTTGCAGAGCAAGATAAAAACAAAGATTGTAAAATTTGTATGAGGAGATAATTGTTGCTATAGGACCCATGTACGGATGCACTTGGATTAATATAAGAAATATTTGATCCAACTTCATTGAGTCTTTATGAATACTATTTGTACCTATTGAATGGTATGTTTACAATTAATTACAGTCTCTATTATGCATTTTTTCAATGGTGTGTATATGCATGATTTCATGTTAAATGTATGATGTCTGTAAGAGGGAGAGTATGAGTTTCAATTGTTTCTCTTTCTGAGATTTCCTACAAGGAGTGTTGTGAAGGTTCGCAAGGGGTGCATTGATGAGACTCTGAGTCTTACCTCAGACAAGATCAGGAGAGATAGCATTTTTCTCATACCATCAGAAGTGCAAGTATAGAACAAATTTGTGCAAGGTGTGTGCAGGAAAGTTGAGGTCTTAGACTTTTCCAACCCAGTTAGTGGTTGAAGAATTTATGTCACAAGGAGTGCATAGAATTGAAGAGTTCAGATAATCAGATATTATCGAGAAGCCACAAGGTGTGTGTACAAGATTCCCTAAGAATCCTTGAGTTAGCGATCCGCATTAATCTCAGGAGAGATAGAGACTTCGAAGCATTCTTATGAAAGATGAGGTTGGAGTTACCTCACAGAAATCAAGCTCAGAAGGGGATGCCGAGTTATTTGGCAAGGAGCATCGAGAACTTGAACAGACGGTTAAATTCTCAGAGGGAGAACTACCGACTTTTTGTGGGCCATTGGATCTAGTGGATCAACGAAGAAGTTAATGCTAAGTGTCTTTCAACACTCCCAAGCTTAGGAGGAATAGTTACTGTCATATCTAGATCAACAGGAGTCATTGATCTTGTGGTTTTGAATTTTGGCATTTCGGGAGTCGGAGTGTGGAGAAATTCATGACTTGGATATATTGAATTGCAAAATCCTGACACCATCTGGGCTGTCAAATTGCAGAAAGTTCAGGACCATTGATCTGTAGCAAAGAAGTCACGAGTTTGAAGTTCAGAAAAAGGGTAGAGTCACATCGTGAACTCACTAGTCGTGAAATACCGACGCACTGGGAGGTGGACCCCAATATTTTATCGAAGGTCATATGGTTGAGATATAAGAGAGGAGATAGTGGACTTGTCAGCCCTTTTCGGGGTTTCAGGAATTGAAGAAGTCAGGGGAACTCACAACAGAAATCACGAAGTCACAAAATCTAAAAACACCCTTTCGGGTTGTTGGCACAGGAGCAGACCCAGGGTTCAATGCTCAAGAGCACACCAAAAAATCCCTAACTATAGACCCTTTCAACAACATCTGCAAAGCATATGAAGTATCTCTCGAGGTAGAGGCAGGGGTGGTTACAGGACTCAAGTGTCTGCAACCTTATTTGGTGTTGAAATAATGTAACTGCGAAGAGAATTCTTATTATTATTTTGTTATTTGATTAAATCCCCACTGAGGATTAATCATGTCATTATTATTATTATTGTTATTGTATTAATCCTCATTGAGGATTAATCATGTCGGTAATTGTATAAGGACCAAATCCCCTTTTGCGAATTGGTCATCGGACAATTACAAAGTGCA
>JZKD02S1646825.1:174165-190718 GCA_000966675.3 Picea glauca | reverse complement strand
CTTGGGGAGGACTATCTATATTGGTTTGAGTTATCTCTTGAACATTGTATAAGCTATTTATGATAAGGAATTTTTTGCTGGGTTTTCTTCCCCTAGAGGGTTTCCCAGGATAAATTTTGTGTCTCTTGTGAATGTGTATTTCTCAGTGATATTGTTCTTATGATGCTCTTATCTATTGAAATGCAAAGAACTATAATAATGGCATAAACATTAACATCTGGGACACCAATATGTGATTATATCGCTTACAGAGTAATTATCATAGATTATTCATCAATATTCAACCCTTATTATACTTCACAAATAACACAAAGCATCACAACATTTACTTAGATATAAGGTATTTCAACACTTAGAAACAATAAAACAAATCAGATCCATAGATCAACACTAAGCATCCTCATACATGTTAGATCTAAGATTCACACATCTCTAAGAAGCACAAAGCATAAGTATATATATCTAAATATATCAAAGCACTTATAAAAAGAAGGGATAAACACATCAAGTCAAAGAATAAAGCATAACACACATATTTATGTGGTTCACCCCCACCCTGGGGCTACGTCCACCAACTCTTCTTCTTTATTAGCGTCTTCAATCGGTTACATCACAGAGCCTCCAAAAACCTTATTCGCATAGGACAAAATATTTGTGCAACTCGCTAGATCCTTCTTCCTTGCGTTACAGCACAAAGCCTTCCACCACTCCTTACAATGACTTGCACTTAGCTCTGCAAGCCTCTTACAGTCATGCACTAAGCACTTACAACATCTATTAGAACTTATATTTCATCACATACATCCCTATATATTCCGATAGATGCCTAGATATCTATTTATACATTACAAAAATGGGCCTAAGAATGGGTAAACCCATGGGCCGACATCCTTTTCCCATTACATATTCCCAAAAACCTAAAAGGGACCCAAAAGGGGGTTGATATTCTGCAATCTCCGCTTCATTTGGCACTTGATCTTCGACGAGATGTCGAAGTCCCAAAAATGGTCAAACATGACCAAGTATCTCCCAAAACTTGGTCAAGGGCCAACATGCCCCCAACACTCACTTGTGACTCATCCCGAGTCACTCTGGTCTAATCAATTTTTCCTTGAATGACTCGAGCTTGGCTTGAGCTGCTTCGACCTGCCTTTTTTCTATGACCTCTTGCTTGAAAAACTCCTGGATGAGTGTGTCATTGACGGGTCCCTCTAAGTGTTGTTCTACTGCACTCACAACCTATTCTAGCTCTGCTCCTTGGCTTTCAACCTCTATGAACAACTAACATGCCTTATCTTGCACCAGTTGAAGTCATTGAGTCACTTCCATCACTTTTCTCTTTATCGTATGGATCTGCTACTGGGTTGTGCGCTATTCATGAGATCTCTTCATTCTTTCTAGGGGTGACAGGGCCTTCAACTGTGTCTGTAGCTTTTCATCTTCATACTTTTCCTCCTATAGCTGTGACTCTAGTTTATATAACTTTGGGTTTTCGGTGAGGTTCTCATATGTTTGGCTTTGTGGCTACTCAACTGCTTGCAGTCCAAGGCAAGAGATTCCAGTCTGTTAACTGTGCTACGGGCAGTTATTTCTCTTTGGTTTCTGATCTCCTGCGGGGTCTCAGCTACTGCACGAAGCTTGAGATCTATAATGTGTTGCTGGAGCTTCTGAATTACTCCTTCTAGTTGTGCCACCTATTGTGGAACCCATTCTTCTGTCTATACTTCGACGATGATCACAGAGTGAAGTGCTCTATTGACCAGTTCCTTTATCTCGAGTTTCTATGCTAGAAACTATTCCTTGCTTTGTTTTAGCTCTGCTTTCTCTGCATCCCATTTTTCTTAGAGAGAAATCTTTTCTCTTTCTAACGTGTTTCACTGCTCCATAAGAACTCCCTTTACCTGTGTTAAATATTGAGTGTCTTGTGTTGTTTCTTCTTGAGCTTGTCGAAGGCGAGCTTTAACTGTATCAACAATTCAGTGGAGTTGATTTGGCTCATCCCCTGGTTCTGGTGTTCCTACTGTCATAGATGTAGTGGAGAATGGGTGGCTAGACTGTAGTTCCTATTGCACCCCTTGGAGCTCTATCTCAATATGATTATACATCTGCTCCTGCTTCACCTCATGTGTCTCTACTATCTCCAATGTAGCATCGTTCAGGGCTACAATGATGAAATTGAAGTTGTTTTGGGTCAGTTTGGTCTGTAGCTTAGTTACAGGAGCTTTGGAATTCTTCTAGGAAGAAGGTTTATGAGTTGAACCCCTCCACTTCTTCAAAATCTTTGCTTCATCTCTGCGCTTCTTTTCAACTTCTTCTAAATCTTCACCATCACCCTCTTTCTTTGGTGTGATGGAAGAAGTCTTCACCGAGGAACTACTTAACTCTTTCACTTCGATGATCTTCTGTCACATGCTAGGTCCGGGTAGATCCTATGCAGTTTCTGGACTGTCTACATCAGATATGTATGCAGGGTTAGCTGGAACAAGGACATCTGTTGACCATTCCTTTGTGATTCTCCTACATATATTCTTCTGTTAATCTGTAATAGGACTGTAACTGTTGCTTGTGCTCCTCAGCACGTGTTGTGATGTAGATAAAGTGTTTGTCTACTCTGAACTTCATCAGGGGTTGAGACTTGTAGAGGGTGTTCGAAGTGATGCATGGTGTAGACTAGATAGCTACTTTCAACTGATTATAATATGAATGAAACAAAAAATTTGACTGCCATTTTTTATTCATATTGTTCAAGTACCACAGGGTACTGAACTTCATGGAAAACGATTCAAATGGCTTGATGTCTGGGAAGGTCGCACCTTCCAGCATATCCCATGCAATGAAAGCAACCAGGATCATAAGCCAACTAAAATGGAACTCATATCCTTGGTCCTGGGATTCTCTATAGTTGAGCTCCAGTTGGTTTACTAAGTACTCTGTTGAATTCATCTGTAGGCCCTCCGTGCACTTTCTTGCAAGGTCTACTACAAATCTAGTGAATTGGGTTGGTCGATTCTTATGAACTAGCTTTCCTGTGATTAGCTAATAGGCGAGGTGTACTACGTCATTCTGAATAGAGGCTACCTTGTAGCCACGCGTTCCCTTCTCGAAATTTCCATAAGTATCTTTTATCTTCTATGCTAAGGCTCAGTCTATGGTCTTTCTAGGGTAAAAACCATGTGGGTCAGGACCTTGCATGCGTAGCTCGGTGATCCGATGGATCAAGGTCGAGTCCAATGTGATACTTCGGTTCAACCATAAATATCCTCCATGGTAACAGGATAACAACAACTTAACATATGCATTCACTTCTTGATGTCATATGAAGTGCAAGATATTCATAACATTAAGCAGGGTAGACTGCGTGAGGTTATGGGTCCAAGGCCGGGGGATAATCTTTGAATTCTTTCCTTTCATCTTGGTCATATACTTATGCGGGGAGAGCATACTATAATATTTATAGTATCCAAGGTTGAAGTCACTAAACTTTAGCACTTCTATCCTATCCTAGTCTATGTGAATTGAATGTATCCCTTTCGGGAGGTACGCAGTGACTAAGGCATAGTCAAAATCTCTAGGCACATTATCTCTATTCACTACGTCGCTCAGAGGAGGTATATACACAGGCAATATGCTTGGAATCAACTTAGTGTTCATGAGATCATCTCTATGCTTCTTTCTTGTCTCTTTCGTGATTCTGGAATTTCCTGCTTCATGAGCAGCCGATGGAGAATCTTGGAATCCTCCTATCGATGATGCTTGCACACCTGCAGGTATCCTTCTTTCTGACATTACTTTCTTGGTCCTAAGATCAACGAGTACTTCCTTCATAAATTCTTCAAGTGCGCTAAGCTCCTCGGACATACGCGCTCAAGGTTAATAATATCGGGTTCACAACGTAATGCAGGCATGACAATAAGATGAAAAGTAAGGACGTAATGATCATTGGACAATCTTAACCAAGGTTGCGAGCTCAAATTATCGATTTGGCAAACGTTTTCTTTGTGCATGGCACGACGGGATAAATAGGAAACTCAACAAAGGATTGCTTGCAATAGGTATGAGGCTTCATTAACTCTTGTTATGTCCATTATGGCATGGTCCATTAGTCATGTGGTGAGCCATAGATGTTTTTCCAGCTGTTCGGAGCATCATTCAAATGGATATATCGTCCCCAACAACTATATTGATTTTCCATAGTGAAGTGACCTATGTCGCTATTATGATATCTCGACGAATCTCAAATTATGAAAATTTTCCTTCTACGAGGCTCCCTCTGGAATCTTCTGTAATTTTTCAATCTTATCCCTCTTCCTACTTAGCTTCCTAGCATTCTTTCCAGTGAGCTTCGTCTCAATATTCTTCTTTTCATTCTGATTCTTATATTCTTTAGATATATTTACTACGTGTTATTGAGAATCTTTAAGGGTTAACATCTCTTCTGCCTATGGAGTAAGTACTTTAGTCTTCTTAGGGTATTGTAGTGGTCTTGTAGCTTCGACATCGAAGTCTCTAGGGTCAAATAGCTTTGATCTGTTTTCTTGTTCTTCAATCAATTGAGAGATCCTTCTGGTCATGAAATCTTTTAAATCTTCTTTTTTTTGTTCTGAGGCTTCTTCTTCTTCTTTTTGTCTAGCTTGATCCCTTTCAATCTAAGGTTTCCCTAGTAACATGGTAAGTGAGGAGTTGTTCTCAATATATTTGATAATCTCAAAATCTTCCTTTATCGAAGTTCCATTGACAGTCATAGATATCTGAGAAAGCCTCCCACATAAACTTACCAACTTCCCTCTAAATAGTCCTATTCCTGCTAATGAAGGGATCATATAAGGCTTCCCTATAGTTTCCCAAGTTCTTTCTATCATAATATTCACTTGTGTCTCTTCATCAAGAACACAGTTAATGTCGAAGTCCCGTATTCTTGCTTCAATGCATTGTTTTTCTTTGAAAATATCTGATAATATGACATGTCGATGGTCATTCAGGGTCTCCTTCATTTGTATCAATAATTTCTCTAATTCTTGCCGAGGTTCTGCCTTTTATGGATCTTCCTTAGGGTTTTCTTGGTTCATATTCATTCCTTCCAGCTTAGCGATTATTCTAGGGCAATCCAACACTTCATGGTCCATAGCCTTACAACAAAGACAACTAGGTATTTTTCCGGGGCATTCCTTAGAAATATGTCCCAGTCTTATGAAAATGTAACAGAGGGTCAATCCTCTCTTTCTTTTAAATGGTCCTCAGATCCCTTTATACTACACACTAGGATCATAGGAGTTAACCTGCAACTAATTCTTTCTAGGATCCTGCATTCGTTTGTTAGTCCAAAATTTATTTATATGCATAGGTATAACATATCTTTCATTATTCTTATAATATCTATTCATATCAAATCTTCTTTCGTCTATTAACACCCTAGATTTCAAACTAGGATGAAACTTATCATATATACCTAGATCCATACTCTAGAAAAAAAAATTCCACCTATCTTACTTTTATAGAGCACAAATCTTTCAGATCTAAGACTTATTTGACTATTATTACCTTTAACAAATCACATAGTTTATAGATCTTACCTCTTTCAATCAGAACTTCTTGCTTTTACCTTCCTTGGAGAACAAAGCTTTTAGATCCTGCTTCTTCTCTACAGATCCAACCTTCTTTCTTTAGCACAAAGATTATAAACCGAGTAGGTTACTGTGCGCTAGGGCACATATCTACACATAAGGATTTATTTTTCACAAGCCTCTTATTTCTTAGTTCCCAACAATCAAAATTTTAGGTCCCGACAATGGAACTATTTGTTGGCACAGGGATAGACACTAGGCTCAACTCTCAAGAAATCACCAACAAAGCCCTAACTACCGACCCTTTTGGCAACACCTGTGAAGCATATGAAGTCTCACCCGAGGTAGAGGCAGGGGTGGTTGAAGGACTCAAGTGTCTGCAAACTTAGTTGGGACACAGATCTGTGATTATATCGCTTACAGAGTACTTAGCATAGATTATTCATCAATATTCAATCCTTATTATACTTCACAGATAACACAAAACATTGTAGCATCCACTTAGATCTAAGGTATTTCAACACTTAACAAAAGTAAAACAAATCAGATCTAGTAGATTAGCACTAAGTATTCTCATACATGTAGATATAACATTCACACACCTCTAAAAAGAATAAAGCATAAGTAAATCTATCTAAATATATCAAAGCACTTAGCAAAAGAAGGGATAAACACATAAAGTCAAAGCACAAACCATAACACACAGATTTATGTGGTTCACCCCCACCCTGGGGCTACGTCCACCAACTCTTCTTCTTTATTAGCGTCTTCAATTGGTTACAACACAGAGCCTCCAAAAACCTTCTTCGCATAGGAAAAAAGATCTACACAACTCGCTAGATCCTTCTTCCTTGCGTTACAGCACAAATCCTTCCACCACTCCTTACAACGACTTTCACTTAGCTCGGCAAGCCTCTTACAGTCATGCACAAAGCACTTACAACATCTATTAGCACTTAGATTTCATCACATACATCCCTATATCTTCCGATATATGCCTAGATATATATTTATACATTAAAAAAGTGGGCCTAAGCATGGGTAAACCCATGGGCCGACATCCCTTTCCCATTACATATTCCCAAAAAGCCAAAAGGGACCCAAAAGTGGCCCAATATTTTGCAATATCCACTTCGTCTGGCACTCCATCTTCGATAGGTTGTCAAAGTCCCAAAAATGGTAAAACATGACAAAGTATCTCCCAAAACTTGGTCAAGGGCCAACATGGGTAAAGGCTATGGTCACACTGGTTGATCGCGTGGAGTGGAGGTTCGCGCCTAGTGCTTGTTCACATAGTCATAACTTCTAATAAGGACCTATGGTTATATGTGTTGGAGATCCTAGTTGGGAATCAAGGAGTTGGTTTGGATCAAGGAATAGGAAGATCCAAAGTCCAAGAGGTCAAGCAGAACCTTCCAAGGTATGGGTGTTGTGTCAGGTGGTATCAGATCTTAGAATCATTGTTTTCTGTAAGTAAGAGGAGACAAAAGGCAAGTTGTTATTTGAATTTGTGTGGAAATATTTAAACAATGCCACCAAGAAGACATCAAGATAGACCCATGCCGATCCAACCATGGAAAGAGAAATGAGAGAACTTCGAACTCGATTGGATTTTGTGGAGACAACACAGAGACAAACAATTGATACTGGAGATACCAGTGAGGCTGAAAGCGAAAATGAAGTTGGAGCCGAAGAAGAATTTGTAGCCGAAGATGATACAGAGGAACGCCTATTCAAAGTTTTTGCAAGATTAGGGGCCAGAGATAAAATGGACATCTCAATGTATGAAGGAAACTTAGACGTTGAGGAGATACTATATTGGCTTAGATCTCTAGATAAATACTTCGACTATGAGGATATTGAAGAAGATAAGAAAGTAAAACATGTTGTCACTAGACTGAAAGGGCATGCAACACTATGGTGGGATGAACTGTAGGATGACAGGTGTTGCAAAGGAAAGCAATGAATCAAAATCTAGGATAGGATGGTCGAAAATATGAAAGCCAAGTTTATACCCAGAGATTACCAAATTAATCTGTTTCGAAGAATGTGGAATTTGAGACAGAAGGGGATGACGGTGAAGGAATACACTGAGGATTTTTACAAACTCAACATCAGGGAAAATCATCATGAGAGTGATGATGAAAAAGTTTCCAGATACATGAATGGATTGAGATATGAAATTCAATATGAGATGAGCATGGTGACAATAAGGAATGTAGAATATTCTTATCAAATTGTTTCAAAGGAAGAAGTAAAATTGGCTCGAAAGAAAGTTCAAAGGGGAAGAGTTAGAAGTCAAAGTAGAGGCAAAGTAATTGCCCACGATAGAGTACAGAAGCCCAAGGATGAAGAAAATAAACCTCATAACCACCCAGAAAGGGGAGCAAGCTCACAAGGAGGAAAATATGCCGATAGGAACACTTTTCCTCGAGCAAGAGGAAGAGGAAGAGGCAGAGGTGGTGAAATAAAGTGTTTTATTTGTGGAAAGATAGAACACAATTTTTTTGAATTCCTCGATATAGAAAAAGGGATGGACAAGGCAAAGCTCACATTTCAAAAGTGCAAAGGTGAAATTTTGAGGTAGAAGATGCAGAAGGTAGAAGCTCCTTGATGATGAGGAAAATTCTCTTGAAGCCAGAGAAGGAGATAGAGAATCCATTCCAAAGGAATAGTTTTTTTAGAACTGCTTGCAAGACCAAGGACAAGGTATGCAAGGTAATTGTGGACAGTGGAAGTACAAATAATCTATTATCGACAAAAATGGTGGAGAATATGGAATTAGAAACAGTTACACATCCAAACCCATACAAGGTTTCGGGGTTGCAAAAAGAAAAATTAGGTAACAGTCACTAAACATTGTTTAGTTGAATTTAAGATAGGTGGATATAGAGATGAGATTTTATGTTATGTTATTCCCATGGATGTCTATCATCTTTTGTTGGGGATACCATGGAAATATGACAGGAATGTTGTTCACGATGAAAGAAAAAACACATACACCTTGGAAAAGAATGGTACGACGCATATGTTGATGCCAATTGAAGACAAGAAGGTGAAAGAAGAAACAATCAATACTATACTTCTCATGAGTGGGAAGGAACTTATGGATGAAGTCGAGAAATATGAATAAATGAAGTTTGTTGTGGTGAGAAAACCTAGAGTCATCTTGACCGGTACTTTGATAGATGATCTACCAGAGGAAGTTTGGGAAATGCTGGAGAATTTCTCTGATATAGTGGTGGACGATTTACCCTCTTCGTTTCCACCCATCAGAAGTATAAGCCATCAAATTGATCTTATACCAAGAGATAATTTACCAAACAAAGAAGCGTACATATTGATGTCTCAGGTGAATGAAGAAGTTAAGAAGCAAGTCCAAGATTTGATGGACAAAGGGTTGATTAGAGAAAGCTTGAGTCCATGCGTTGTGCCAACATCGTTAAGTCCAAAGAAGGATGGTAGATGGAGGATGTGTATATACTCGAGGGATATAAAAAAAATCATCATCAGGTATAGATTTCCTTTACCTGAGATGGATGTCTTGATGGATTGCTTGAGTGGAGAAAAGTTTTTTTCAAAAAATGATTTGAAAAGAAGATATCATCAGATTAGAATGAGGGAAGGTGATGAATGGAATATAACATTCAAGAAGAATGAAGGACTCTATGAATGGATTGTCATGTCATTTGGCTTGACGAATGCACCAAGTACTTTCATGAGATTGATGAACGAAGTCTTGAAAGATTTCATTGGAAAATTTGTAATTGTGTATCTTGGTGATATACTGATCTTCAATAAGACTGAGGAAGAACATTTGATACACCTAAATCTAGTGATGAGGAGGTTGTAGCAAGAGAAGTTGTTGATAAATATGAAGAATTCATCTTTCATGAAGAAGGATATCATTTATTTGGGGTTTGTGATCTCTTCGAATGAGTTGAATATGGATCATGAGAAGGTAAAAGAAATCAAAGAATTGTCATCACCAAGGAATATCTTTGACGTCAGAAGCTTCCATGGATTAGCCAGTTTTTACATGAAGTTCATCAGAAATTTTAGTGGGACTAGTGCATCAATGATGGACACAATCAAGAAAAGACATAAATGTTTTCATTGGATAGAGGAAGCAAATAAAAGTTTCAAGTTGTTAAAGGAGAAGATAACTGGACAACCAGTTCTGGTTCTGCCATGTTTTAGTAAGACATTTCAAGTGAGATGTGACTCAAGTGGATTTGTGATTGGATCAGTCTTGATTCGAGGCAATATACCAGTTGCATACTTCAGTGAGAAGTTGAATGATTCCAAGAGAAATTATTCCACGTATGATAAAGAGTTTTATGCATTCATACAAGTGCTGAAGAAATGGAGGCACTACTTGGTTCCGAAAGAGTTCATTTTGTATAGAAATAACCAGGACTTATAGTTTATAACTAGATAGGAGAAACTAAACCAGAAACATGCAAAATGGGTTGAATTTATGTAGAACTTTACTTTTGTTATAAAGCAATTTTCTGGAACTGCTAATAAGGTTGTTGATGCATTGAGCAGGAAATGTTTGATTTTGCAAGAGTTTCATGTAAAGACCTTAGGTTTTGATAGCCTTAAGTATATGTACTAAGATGATTCAGATTTCAGGGACGCTTATGAGGCATGTGAGAATCCTGTTCTGAGAGATAGAAGCCAATGGGTTGAATACATAATCCAGGATGGAGTATTATTCAAAGGAAATTAGTTGTGTATCCCGAAGAGTTCCATGAGAGAGAATATTCTAAAGGAAAAACATAGTGGAGTATTGGAAAGACATTTAGGCCATGAAAAAACATTTGCACAAATGAACATTTTGTATTATTAGCTAGGGATGAGGACAAATGTGCAGGAATTTGTGAACAGATGTATAATTTGTCAGCACGCAAAGGGGGAAAGACAAAATACATGATTGTATCAACCATTTCCAGTACCAAAGAGTCCATCTGATGTGGTAAGCATGGATTTTGTGTTAGGAGTACCGAGGACATAGAGTGGTTGTGAATCCATTTTCATGGTAGTCGACATATTCTAAAAAATGGCACATTTTATTCCATGTCAAGAAACTAGTGATGCAACACAAATAGAAAACTTGTTTTTCAAAAAAGTTGTCCGACTTCATGGTTTACCCAAGAGTATTGTTTCATATACAGACACCAAATTTGTTGGTCAATTTTGGAGGACACTATGGAAGAAGCTGGGGACGAATTTATCTTTTAGCTCATCATATCACCCTCAAACACATGGACAGACTAAGGTAGTAAATCAAATTTTCTGGGACTTATTGAGGATTTTAGTAGATGAGCATCATAGTCAGTGGGATCAGATTCTACTACAAGAAGAATTTGCATATAATGAATCAACTAACTAGAGCACATGACATAGCTCATTCCAGATAATGTATGGAATTAAGCCAAGAGGCATATATGAGTTGAGAGACTAAGAGAAGAATGAATTTAGAAGTGCTAGATCAAAATATTTTGCAGCAGAAATGTGAGAGCTCCACAGTAAGATTAAAGAGAAGTTGCAAAGTTCCAACTGGGAGTATAAGCGTAGAGCAGATCAACATAGAAGAGAGTTTTAGTTCGAAGTGGGAGATTTATTTTTAGCACACCTCAGAAAGGAAATATTCCCAATGAGAACATATAACAAGCTAAAAATAAAAAAGATAGGGCCATGTAATATTTTGAGAAAATTTGAGGCAAATACTTATGAGATAGAATTACCAGATAATGTGGGCATATCACCCATATTCAACATAGAAGATATGTATCCTTACAGAGAATATGAAGTGAGAGGAGAAAATACTCAGAAGGAATTTCAGTGGGTCAAACAGATGCCTATAGCTAAAAGGCCGCAGATGGAAAAGATAATTGATTAGAGAATTAGCAAGAAGACCTGAAGGAAGACATATTTTGAATACTTGGTAGAGTGGAAGGGACACTTGATTGAAGATGCCAGTTGGGAAAGTGAACCAGATATCCAGAAACATGGACATATGGTGAAGGAGCTCATGAACAGGAGTCCATGAATTTTTCAGCCAGAGGAGTATGATGCAGGAGCATCGTAAGCAAGCGTAAAAGAAAAAGGACAGCTGGATATGCACCAACACCTGTTTTGAGGATGTTTTGAATTTGGAAGGATGAAGCATTCATGTAATATCTAGAGAGACATAAGTGCTCTTAAATGTTTTGGAAATTGCAACGTAGATCTTGAGCGGTAGCTCTCATCTGTCGGTTGTAGTCAATTAATGTAATGAATGAAAAGTAGATGTAAGCTTTAATTTGATTAGATAGCTTAGAGCTATAGGGGGGAAATCTCTAGAAATGTCCCTCATATGTAATGTAATGTATTCATTATTCCTCAATAGTAAGAATAGATTTGCAGAGCAAGAGAAGAACATAGATTGTAAAATTTGTATGAGGAGATTGTTGTTGCTATAGGACCCATGTACATATGCACTTGGATTATTATAATGAAAGATTTGATATAACTTCATGGGGTTTTTATGAATACTATTTGCACCTATTGAATGGTATGTTTACAATTAATTTCAGTCTCTGTTATGCATTTGTTTCAATGTTGTGTATATGCATGATTTCATGTTAAATGTATGAAGTCTATAAGAGGGAGAGTATGAGTTTTAATTGTTTCTATTCCTGAGAATTCCTACAAGGAGTGCATTGAAGGTCTACAAGGGGTGTGTTGACAAGACTCTGAGTTTTACCTCAGACAAGATCAGGAGAGATAACATTGTTTTCATACCAGTAGAAGGGAAAGTATCACATAGAGTTGTGCAAGGTGTGCGCAGGCAGGTTGAGGTCTTAGAATTTTCCAATCCAGTGAGTGGTTGAAGAATTTATGCTGCAAGGAGTGCACAAAATTGAAGAGTTCAGATAATCAGAGATTATCGAGAATCCACGAGGAGTGCATACAAGAATCTCTAAGGATCCTTGATTTAGAAACCAATGTTAAGATTGAGAGAGATAGAGACTTCAAAGCATTTGGGGGAAAAACGAGGCTGGAGTAACCTCACAGAAATCAAGCTCAGAAGGGGACTCCAACTTATTTGGCCAGGAGCATCAAGAACTTGAACGGTCGGTTAAATTATTAGAGGGAGAACTACCAATTTTCCATGGACTGTTGGATCTAATGGATTAGTGGATAAGTGAAGGCCGAGTGTCTTTCAACACTTGAAAGATCAGGAGGAATAGTTACTGTCAAATTTGGATCAACGAGAGCCATTGATATTATGGTTTGAATTTCAACATTTTGGGAGTCAAAGTGTGGAGAAAGTCGTGACTTGGAGATCTTGAATTATGAAATCTCAAGATGAAAAATACCGACACCATATGGGCTATCAGATTGCAGAAAGTTCAGGATCGTTGATCTGTAGCAAAGAAGTCACGAGTTTGGACTTCGGAAAAAGGGAAGAGTCACATCGTGAACTCACGAATCGTGAAATCCCAACACGCTCAGAGGTGGACCCCAATATTTGACTAGAGGTCATATGGTTGTGACATAAGAGAGGATCTAGTGGAACCATCAGCCCTTTTCGGGGTTTCAGGAATTGAAGGAATCAGGGGAACTCACAACAGAAATCACAAAGTTGCGAAATCTGAAAACACCCTTTCGGGTAAAGGTTGTGGTCACGCTGGTTGATCACGTGGAGTGGAGGTTTGTGCCTAGTGCTTGTTTGCACAGACATAACTTCTAAGAAGAACCTGTGGTTATACGTGTTGGAGATTCCAGTTGGGAATCAAGGATCCATTTTGGCTCAAGGAATAGGAAGATCAAAAGATCGGGAGGTCAAGAAGAACTTGCCAAGGTAGGGATGTTGCGTAAACACTTCTCTTCTGGAACTCAACACAGAGTTCTCTTGTGCATTCCTTGCACTTTCTCGATGCCCAACTGGAAGAGCTCTACAAAATCTTTAACAATTCTATTTGTTGTTTTGTGTCTTCTCTGCAAAGTCTTCTCTCCAGAGTATTCAGTAACTTTGAGGCTCCTTGAGTCTATGAACTCTTCTGGTGTGCCCTCTTGGCATATTCTTCCCTGAACTTAATTCGATATTCATGTATGCACTGCATTGGCTCATAGAGTTTTCAAAACTTTGTTGTGCACTCCTTACATAGCCTAAAGATCCCATAAACAATTCAACATCTCTCAAACAAATAATGGATTCTATCTATCCCTATAGATGGAATCTATCACATAAATCTACAACATAAATAAACAAATAGGTGGCATTCATTCATAAACATATAAACACATAGAGAATCATATGCAATAAAATGTGCTCTTTTTCATTAACATGAACGTCTGATTACAATATGTGCAGGCTGGACTGTAACATAGTCTCATCTCTCTCAAACAAAATTATTCTAGCTTCTATTCAATAACAATACTCCTCCAACCGCCTCATTTGGTTATTCCATGCATCTACATATACAGGAAGGTTCTTAGGGTTCCCTCTCACTACCTCTCCTATCAAAGTAACAACTAAAACTACTCAAGATCCGTTACATTCAAGACTGAGAGTGAAACTCCCAAATCTCTTGCAGTCATTCATTTTCCGAGCGTTTCTCTCTCCAATCATCCGTTTAAAACAGATCTACAGGAAAACACCATCTTTTAGATTCCAAATAATTAAAAAGGCACACTATGGTTCTCATTTTTCCCTCCACGTGGGATTACTGATGATGCTCCTGCATCAAGGGGGTTGAAGCCTCCTTCCAGTTGTAGCCGGAGAATCGGAAGTTGGTTCTTCCAATGAATTTTTTCTTTTGATAAATATATATGAAAAGCATTTCATGGTTTTCTCCCATTTTGGTTTCCACATAAATGCTTGTGTATTGTGTTCTTGATGAAATGTGATGTTTCTTATGTTTACATGCTTATGATATATATTATTAGATGCATTCATAGATGATACATTGATGATAAACTTTTGGATATTGTTGGTAAAGATAAAATATATATATTGTGGTTAAAAGTGGTGTAATTGTTGATTATTGATTCACCCCCCCTCTAAACAATCCAACATGTGGGATATTACTTCTTAGAAATAAATAACCCCTTGGAAGAGTTGTATTCTGAATTTTGATCATGTTTTTTAACAAAGTGTCCTCAAACATGTGATTTATTAATAAGGAAAAAATGATTACTGTTATCACTCCAAGAAACTCCTTAGGGTTGTAGAATAAGGATGCTTGGTAACTTAATAAATCATGAATAATGAAAGTGTGGATCAATGGGATAATAGAGAGTAGCTAATGGAAGACAACTCACAATGCAATCGAATGAAACAGTGCTTTTAGGAATCAATGACCAGACAGAGTAATATCAAAAGGTATGGAGAAAACTGATCTAGATAATCAAGTACAGCAATGTGTAGGATCATACAAGCCAGCAATAATTTCTTTAGTTCAAGTTCATGAGATTAATAAGAAATTAATAATTCTTAGAAGCTGAGCTAAACTGAAATAGAGTACAGAACATGGAATAGATGAAGAAATATGTCATTAACAACAAAAGAAGACTGTCTTTCTGTATCGAAAAATAAGTGTCTTAGTACAATAGCAAAAGAGTATCCAAAATTGACCCTTTAAATCATATTGAGTCTGCGTATTTATATCATTACATTTCAGTTTTCAGATCCTAGAATAATGGATCTGATATCTTCAAAACAGAAAGTAAATCCAATTACAATAAACTAGGGAGAGATCCACAAAATAAGACTAATCTTTATTTGATAATATTCCAATAGGTAACAACTGATGAAGTGTAGTTGTAGCCTTCCAAGGCTCCCCAGATTCGATCTCTCAAAGATAATTTTGAATTTGGTAAAAATTTCCAAATCCCTGAATCTTGCTTTTGAAAAAGGTAAATGACACTTGTACATCTCTTCTTCTCTTTTATTTTTCAAAAGTGGCTGATTGGATAGATTTGATAATTTATTAATAACGTCTTAGAAGAGGTTCTAATTCATTCTCATGCAAAAATCTTCGATCTGGGAAAAAACCATAAGATTCTGGCCGTAACAGAGCTTTCACCAGCTTATTTACCGACAAATCCTCTCCTAAGCTGGTGAAAGGCGGAGCTTTCACTAGCTAACTGGCAAAAGTTTCGGTGAATTAGCTAGTGAAAAGAGCAGATTTTTCAAAATCAAATTTCTCGGTCATAGAAAATCTGTTTTTCATGCTTAAATAGTCGATCAACATATAGAAATCCTAATATTTCCAATGGTGTTTTCAAATATTCATTTGGATCTCAGGAAGGGATTGAAAAATGCCCTGCAAGATTAGGCATCATTCTTTCAAAAGTGTCAGTGAATTTTTTACTGCTAACAGGAAGGACGGACTGTCCAATTCTTTTCTCAACAAAGAGCCACTGCGTCTCTTTTCCATTTGGAGTTCAAAACCCCAAACAATTTTGCACACCAAACACTGTGATATGCTATTTGGGCTGAGGTCTTACGCTGGTGAAAATACTTGGCTCTGTTTTTCAACATTGAAAACTTACCATACAATTGTGGGTGATGTGTGTTGGGGAAATGATGCGGCGATTTGATGTCACCAGCCATGTAGTACCGCTCCCTCACCTGTAATGATGGATTCAAACTCTCCATTTCCAACACCATGATCACGAACCATGCATTTTTGAACGAGATCCTCTTTGCAATCCGATTTAGACGTGCAAACCCGAATCTCCATAATTATCCACTTTCACTAGCGCATCATAATGATTGCATGACATGGGTTGAACATGTCATCATTTTCTTTTTAAAACGTGGAGAGAACACACGTGATTCCTGCTTTCATCAGTTAATGGCCCATCGGAAGTGCTCCTTGTTTGTTGAAAATCGTCGCTTTCACTAGCTAACATCCCGTGAGAAATGCTCCTTAGCTGTTGAAACTCACCGCTTTCACCAGCTAACCATCATCTTTCAAACACACGTTAGCC
>JZKD02S1646825.1:67864-92917 GCA_000966675.3 Picea glauca | reverse complement strand
TCAAAGTGGTTTAAGAGATTTTAAATGGTAAATAATAAAGTGAATTAATGATTGTATTATAATTCAAAGTGAATACAAAATAAATTATTTCAAAAATAAATTTAATAGAGAAATTAGAAGTGGGTTAACCCTAAAATAAGGAAAGAGGGGCCAAGTGGCCTAGAAGATGTTTTTAAGGAAACTACTTGGAGAGTATAAATAAGAGGCAAGGCTCTATAATTTTAGACACACTTGAGAATATTGAATATATATAGGTGTATGAGGTAATAAAGGATATCTAAGACAAAATTCTAAGGGAAGGTGAAGAAAAGAAGGTTGAAATGCAAGGAAGGATAAATTCTTTTGATGATGCTTTCTAAGGTATGTTATTTATAGGTCATCTCGTCATTTTAGCTATAACGTTTTTTCTATAATGATTCAGACCTTAAAATTTCTATTCCATTGAGAAAACATATCCAAGTATTTGTGGTAAAAAATTCAGCTTCTGGGTCATTGTATTGTTGGAGTTACACTCTGTGGAAAACAGGGTTTGTGGCTAGTCCTGAAACTAGTCAAAAACTGGTGTTTCAGGTAAAAACATCATAACTTCTTCATAACATATCCAAATTTTGTGAAACCAAATGTGTTTGTTAGGGTACATGATTTAGTATTCTATGTAATAGTTTCATATCAATTCAACAAATATTCTGTGTGGGGCATGCTCTACAAGGGCACTCTCTAGAATAAGCCAAAATTCAGCAAGGTATGCCATTTTTGCTATAACGCCTTTTCTGAGAGGTTCCAAGTAGTGTAACATGGAGGAATTGTATAAAACACACTGAATAACATTGTGTATCAGTTTCATATCTTTATACAATACAGGTACAAAGTTATGATTACTTCAAGTTAGGGTTGTTGACTAATCCAAAACTAGGCATGTGAGACGAAAGAAAAGTTTGATGAAAATGCTAGTCTCTTGTTGTTGAAGTTAAGGAAGGTTTGAAAGAATGTGATCATATACACCAGGTCTATTATAGAGCTAGAAATCATATTTGGATGATGAAATTGATGAGGGATTTTGGTTGAGGTACATGTTGAGTACATGGTTGAGACAAGTAGTTGATGAGTTGGCAGATACATAAGGTGTATAGTTGATGATGTTGGTACTTATTGATGAGTCATAGTTGATGAGTAGTTGACACATGATTGGTACATACTTGGTACATGGTTGGATTTACTTGTTTATGGTGCAAGTTGATTATAGGTTCTTTGGTACAGGTTGGTGCATGGTTGATGCACTTGTTTATGGTACAGGTTGATTACAGGTTAATGCATGGTTCGGATTTATTGGTACAGGTTTATAGTGGTATATATCACAATGACAGGTTGACAGTGGTTCCATCATTCTACTTCTACTTCAGGGTGGCAGGACGGGGCAAGGACAGGTGGTTGTAGCCATGTTCCAGTTTTAGCCGGAGAACATAGGGGGTTGTAGCCTCCTTTTGGTTGTAGCCAAAGAATTGGGGAGTTGGATCTTCCCTCAGGTTGTAGCCTGAGAAACTAGGGGGTTGGAGCCTCCTTCTAGTTGCAGCTGGAAAACAAAGGAAGTTGGTGCTTCCAATGAATGTAATTCTTCAAGACATATAAGAAAAAGCATTCCGTGGTTTTCTCTCGATTTGTGTTTCCATGTAAAACATTGGTTCACTATGTATGTGTATGTTTGTTCATTTGTTCATTTCTTATTTACTCTACAATTATTGGATGATAATGCTTCATTGATATAACACTTGGATTATATGGTTAAAAAGGATTAAATTACTCTATTACTGATTCACCCACCCTCTCAGTAATCCAACATTATCCTTTGCACATGCTAGTCCCAATGCATCAATTGGACCTTTGATCCTTGTTATACACAATTCTCAGTCAACAACTAAGGATATTGGTGTTGGAATGTATTTCTCCCTCATGGGTGTCTAGTAGGTCTTCTTCATCAATGAGGTTTATTCATTTCTTCACTTTGTATTTCAATGATCCTTGGACYCTACCTCGCTAGACCATGTATTGTGAAGGTTAGTCACATATTGGAATGGAAATKCCACTGTCAGTGGCAAWGATAGCGTATCAAGTTGTTCTTGAATCTACTACTGACCTGAATYCTATCTTCGTACAAACAGACAWRGAGGATCATGTTCTCAAGCCCATATGGGCCACCTCATCATCTTTCTCACATGATTTCCTTGATGATACTTTACCTTCAAATGAAGCCATTTTAGAGGCCATGAATGGTTCTAATAAGATATGGGATGATATGCATCATCACTCTTACTTCCTCCCAGATCTTGTTAGAATCAAACCTTACGATTTTAGATCTACCTTGAGTTAGATGGTCGGTCATGTTGTGGTTCCAATAGCTACGCATGGAATTTATGATGAAGGAAACATGGCGAGTATTTATCCTACCTTCATGGTCGACATCTCTTGAATTCCCGACAAAACTGAAAATGTATATATCAGTGTAGATTGTTCCCCTGAATAAATTTAGATCTACACCAATCTCTTCAAATAATTTTGTGATGTATTTTCTTGGTCATATGAAGAGATGTGAGGAATCGACCCTCACATTGTCGAACATGAGATCAAAACCTATCTGGGTTCTAAACCACTTCGACAACAAATTAGAGTTGTTAGTCATAGGAAGGCCCCTACTATTAAGGTAGAGGTAGAGAAACTTCTTAATGTCAGTTTCATCTACCTGGTTCCCTTGACAAAATGGGTATCCAAATCCGTTCCTGTGAATACGAAACAGGGAACCATCCATGTGTGTATGGATTTTCGAGACCTGAATAAGGCTTGTCCTAAAGACAACTTCCCAACACCTTTCATTGATCAGATTCTCGATGAGTGTGTGGGAAGCGAGGTTTTTTATTTTATGGATGAATTTTTAAGGTACAATAAAATTCATATCAAACCATAGGATAAAAATAAGACAACGTTTATTTGTCCTTGGGTTACTTTTGCATACCGAAAAATGCCTTTTGGCCTTAAAAATGCTGGAGAAACCTTCCAACGAGCCATGACCTTTTCATTTCACGATCTAAAGCATATTGTCGAAGCTTACCTCGATGATCTCACTTCTCACTCACACAAGAGAGTATATCACTCTACTCACCTTCGACTGATATTTGAGAGATTTCATTATTATCGCATCTGTTTAAACCCTCACAAGTGCATATTTTGCGTTAGGTCTAGTCGTCATTTAGGATTCTTAGTTTCTAATAATGGGATAATGGTGGATCCTATGAAGGTTGAGGAAATACTTCTATTTCCTCCACTGTGAAACATTCATCAAATTAAAGGTTTATAGGGGAAGGCTAACTTCTTACCCCAATTTATAGTAAAATTTTCCAATATAACTATGGGTTTCATGCATCTCTTAAAGAAGTACATTTTGCTTATATGGGATAAGAAAGCCTAGGAATCCTTCAATGCTCTTAAGAAAGCCTTGGTATTGACACCTCTGTTGAAGCCTCCAAACTGCAGTATATATTAGTTTCTTTATATCGCCATGTTTGAAGGGATCGTTGGTATGGTTCTAGTTTAGGAGGATGATGAGCTCCATGAGGACATTGTCTACTACCTTAGTTGAAACTTAGTTGGTCCTGAACTTAAGTACTCTCACATTGAGAAGCTAGCCTTGGTTGTCGTACATGCGGCTCAAAGATTACAACATTATATATTGCTTTGAAAAACTACCATATTTTCTAATATCAATCCATTTCAATACATCCTTACTAGGCGTATCATAGGGGGAAAATACAATAAGTGGATTGTCATTTTGCAAGAATTTGACCTCAATTTTGTTTCGGTGAAATCTAAGAAATCGTTAGTTTTTTTTGAGTTAATATCAAACTTCCCTCGACTATATGAGGACGTTATTCATAATGATTCATTCGCAGATGAAAATATTTTCCTTATGGCATCTTCGGACCCTTGGTACGGTATCAAGCTAAAAACTACCTTATCGTCAGTGACATTTTGTATTGTCGAGGCATAGATAATATATTGCATCGTTTATGGACTTAGGAAGAAGTTGAGTCTTTTCTTAATGATTGTCGCAGTGGGGCTTGTAGTGGTCATCTATCTGGGCTTGCGACAACCCAAAACATATTGCGAGTTGGTTATTTTTGGTCGTAAATTTTTAAATATTGTGTCGAAGAGGTCAAGAAGTGTCACCCTTTCTTGGTGTTCGCTCAGAATAATCGCTTGCATCTATCCCCTCTTCACCCAGTCATCACCGTCGGTCCCTTCACCAAGTGGGGGGTGGATTTTATGGACTATAACCCAACTTCGGCTGGGGGAATCGACATATTATCATTGTCATGGACTAATTCACTAAATGGGTAGAGGCCATTCCTACTATTGAATCTGATGGTAATATTGCATCATTTTTCATGTTCAACCAAATTATAGCCCAGTTTAGAATCCCAAAGGAGCTTGTCACTAATCATGGATGTCACTTTCAGAATGAAATGATGAAATATTTAGCATCAAAACTGGGTTTTAAGCATGGTCATTGTTCCTTTTATTATCCCCATGAAAATGGAAAAGTAGAGGTTGTGAACAAATATCTCAAGACCATTTTGCAAAAACCAGTCAGCCAGAGAAAACCTGACTGGCATCTAATTCTTTTCCCTACACTTTGGGCAGACTGGACCTCGATTAAGAATTCCACTGATTTTCCTCTTTTTCAGTTGGTACATGGTGTGGATTTGATCCTTCCTATTGAATGCGAAATACATTCCCTTAGACAAGTAGTTGAGTTCCTACCTAACACTTTAGATCTTGGAGAATGCCTCGTACACCTAGAGAGCCTAGATGAGTAGCGTCAATATGACTCTATGGATATTGGAGTGAATAAATGATGTGTTAAGGTCCAATATGATAGGTATGTCTATCCTCGATGACATGCTAAGGGTGAATTGGTCCTCTTGTATGACCAAGCCAAAGAACTGTTGGGGGCAGGAAATTTCAACCCCATGTGGTACAGTCCTTATATCATGCGATGTATTTTAGAAAAAGGATCCTATGAATTGGAGGATTATGAAGGGAATATGTTGGTTGATCCTAGAAATGGGCTCTACTTGAAACAATATTATGCTTCAGCCCCCAAGCTTGGACGTTAATTTTTGTATACTAATGTATCTTAGTGTATATATCTCTTTTCCTTTGTGTCATCATCTTGTTTATCGAGTTTTCCCTTGGTTGGAATATGTCAATGGAGTCTTCAGTTTAATTAGGATTCGTAGATGATGTCAATCGTCATACATGTAAATTGGCTTCCGCCACTTGGGTCATTTACTCACCCGAGGTTCAACTGGTGTCTTCAGATGGTGTTTGTCTAGGGCCATCAACAAATAATGTGGCTGAGTATAGCATCATTATAGATCTTTTATGCAATGCCATTTCATATGGTGTTTTTTCTTTAGAAGTTCACATGGACTCCCAGTTAGTAGTATGTGAGTTGAACGACATTTACCATGTGTGAGACCCTACTCTACTCCGAGATTCCTATAGGTATGACTTTTGGAATGACACCTTGATTTTATTACTTATAATCACATACCTAGAAGTTCTAATTATGTTTTAGATTGGAATTTGTCACATAACTAAAGTAAAGAAAACACATCCATCAATGTACACATTGTAACATATTATAAGTGAAGCCAAAGACCAATGTTTTTATATTTCATCTCTCCAAAAAATACGGTGTCATAGTAAAAAATGGGGCTCACACCCTCAAAATACATATATGGTCGATAGATATGATGACCATGGCATCTATTCCTATGGCTTCTGATGCATATCATGATAGAATACTATGGAATCTATGAGAAGATGGAAGTGTCATACCCATGCACGAGGCACACCCACCACTTTTCACTGCATAGCATCTGGCAAATCCTCCACCTTAACCATAGGAATTATGTGCGTCAAACGAGACAGGTTCCCCTACACATTTTGTATCACTCTCTCCACTTCTCTTCCCACTGGATCATTTCCCCGGTTCCTCTACCAATGTCGTGGGAATCCATATGATATTCAAAGACCCACATGTGTGTAACAAAGTAATTTTCAATACATGATACCATCCAAAAATATTTGTGAATTTTATTCCTTTTGAAAAACAAAAAAAATGTAATACATAAAAACAATTTGTACCTATAGGCAAAGTTTGGTGGAAATGGAATATCTGGATCTCCTTTGTAGTTGATCCCAACATAAGGGTAATAATCTATGGCTATCACCTGTCGATGCCACCAGAAGAAGAACTCATCGTTGTAGGGGGTTGGTACCCTACCACCTCCTAACCGCCTCATCACCTCAGTCCACCGTGACATGGCTGGATTGCGTGGTCCATGTGGAATGATCTCCACTCTAGGGCTCAAACCTGGAACCCACTCAAAGAAAAATATACATAAGATAGATGCAAACCCGAAGTTCATTTTCCTCCTCTATTTGCAATCTGTCAGTTGGCTCTTCATGTTAGCCAGTAGTGAGGTGCACCAACCATAAAATGTGGGTTGCAAACACTCCATTACGTAAAAAATGAGTGGCCTTGATGCCTGGTGCAACGAGGTCGACCCTATTATCCATGTAATTACAATGAAGATGATCATTAAAATTGGGTTCTCGATCGCCCTGATGGGGAKTTGACTCCCTACTTTCTCTATTCCTGCAACATAGTGGGTGACAATTTAGTCCTCTATGTTCATACCASCATTAGCTCCCCATGATTTGAGATTCACCACCTCACCCCAATGAGACAATATTGTGATGAAATAAATTTCCTCTGCTTCAATTCTCAATGGTTTCCCATCAATATTGAAGGCCTCYGTATCCAAATCCAAAAAGGTTACTAGAATTTGAAGCAATCTCACTTGAGCCTTCATTCCTTTGAGAGCCCAAAACTTATAAATCCCACATATTTTTAGAGAAAGTTGGGACCCCACACCTCTTTCCACTACTGCATATACTTCCTCATTGTCTCTCTTTCTCCATTCAAGTACCATCCTGCAAAAGTAAAACCATTTTTTGAGTCAAATGCTTTAAAAAACTAGTTTGTGGACTGGTACACGGGTTGTAATGTTAACAATCACATGTAGGGTCACATATACATGGGAAGGCTTTGCCTTTCCTGCATACATGTCTCCATGTACATGACCCAATGAGATATAACCCACGTACACCCTAATTCATAATTTTCACCCTTTAAAACTCAAAAAATGGGGACTAATTTTAAATTGTAAACCACTAGAAACAAAGAGGAGGGAAAGAGAACTTACTTGGTCTAGACAATTGTCAATTTCTTCGCTCGTAGCTCTTGCAATCGACACTTGAATATCATTGGAAAATTGGTCCAAAATGCACTATGTGGATAAAATACTCAAATGGTATGGTAAAATTGGTTATTTTTACTATTACTAGAAATTTTTACCCACTTTACATGTTTTTTGCTAATTTTTTGACCTAATGGACTAATAGTGCAGTGAAAGGAGTTGGTTTTGGTGGTTTTGTCCAAGGATTTTTGCATTTTCCAGCGTCATTTGTGCTCATTCGTGACTTCTTCAGGTATTTTCTTTGACCAACATATGGGATAGGTCATCACTCCATCTTGCATATTTTCATTATCCTATGATTGTGATTTGTATGCCTTATGTACGAACCCATTTATTAATGACACAAAACCTTCCTATTTCTATTTAGAAGTGTCGTTATTGAATGGTAGAGGCTTACCAAACATGTGTGCCCTATTTAGAACATTTGTGCCATCTAGCGCCCATGAATAGATTATTCCATAGGATCGGGAGTTACTTATAGTTCCAATATGAATTTATGTTTGAATCTCATATTCTTACTCATAAGAACTAAACCTATACCTATGGGACTTCCACCAGGTCTTAGTTAAGCTCTTTTCCGACTCTATAGAAAAGAGAAAACATTGTTGCGTGAACTTGTCTCTTTCAAAATCTCTAAATGGATTTGAAAGGACATCTATTTGGTGTAAGTTTAACCCTTTTTCGGACCAAGTAGACTAATTTAGAAAAATGAATACTCTAGTCATTAGTGGCTAGAAGAGTTATCATGGGTATTGTTTTATACTTTTTCAAGCCTAGGGGACTAAACTTATGAAAAAGTACATTCTTTGGAGTTAAGTTGTAATTTCATTCCATTATCCTACTTGCGATATTGAGCCTATTGTCAGTTCCCTCTTTCCCATTACAAGCCTATTACCTCATCAATTTGCATCACTAGCCAAGAAGATCCTTCTTTATATCCTTTGCAGCTTGACACCATGTACCCTTAGAGTAAAAATTCCCTCGAGTGTCCATGTCCTACATGCACCTCCTTGCCTTGAGCATAGTTATGTTCCAATGTTGGAACTAATTGCTTACTCCCGACACTCATTTCCTCCATTGTATCATAACATTGATTTTCCTATGAAAAACACAAAGATGGGCGGGAAAAGAATATTGTCTTACATTGGCAGTAGTCGTGTCTCCTTTGAAAAGAGAACAAAATTTTGAGTCCACATGTCATCCAAATTTTGGGTTTATCATGAACTTAGAAAGTTGATATCGTTACTTAGACTTTATTCCTTTGACTGGTTACTATTCCAGTACCTATGGAGATTTTGATTGGTTCCTCCGGCATCACAAAGTTTCATTATCAAGTCTATGATGTCGGATTCCTCCATATGTCTCATGCTCTTGTTCAGATGATTTATATAAGAATTTGTTGGCCATTTCTCAGAAATCTTGACTTTGCATATCGTCCATACCCTCAACGAGTCTCAAAGTTACATGAATTTGTAGTCCTATTGTGCATCCTAGTCCTACTTTTATTATGGGTAGGTAAACTTGAACCCAACAGTAGACATCTCCTCATTGGTCACTGACTGGGGGGTCTCCCTTATGTTCAAAGGTAAGAAATATATTGACACATTGGGATTCATGCAGTGTATTGGATGCCATTAGCCTTATTGGTGGTTTCCTTCCCTCTGTCAGTATTTTTCCTTATTGGTTGTTATTCATAGGGTCTTTTTCGTGCACTTATTACATATGGTGCATGAAAAATATGCACAAGGTCGTTGGTTCGTGAAAATATTCTTCGTCCAACTTCCTCCAAATCATAAAGATATTTCTTTGTACCTCGTGTTGACTAATGAGAGATTTCTTAATTCTCTCCTTTTAGTGGGTCTCCTTCCATCGAATTCATCTCATCTATTCTAGAAATGAGGCCTAGATTCGTATGAGTACCTAGAGGCCGGTAGTCATCAATGGCATATTCTCCCACCATCAAAAGTTGGGAATACATCAATGTCTCCTGATAAATGGATTCTTTAAGTGTTCGACCTCAACACCTTTATTCACACTTATAAGAATGTACTTAGTTCCTTGATACCTACTTTCATTATCGATAGTTTTTCTCGTGTTTGTTAATGGTATAACTTAATGATCGATAATCAAACAAAGTCTCATTGTGTTCAAACTCAACTCCTCTATTCACATGATGTAGACTTGCATCTTTGGTAGATCGTTTAGAATACTTGAAGACATCAGTTTATGGTAGAAACTTCCTTGAGATGTTGCTATCATTCATTGGACCAATATCTATATGAATTCAGCGATCATGGGATATCAGATTGTACTCCATTATATACAAATATCTTCATATTGATTTTGAGATTGGTTTTCATTGGGCCTTTTTCATGACTATGACAATCTATGGCATGTATCTACTTTGTATTGCCTATTCATGGCCATGAACAACTATTTGGTATATTTCCACATAGATCTACATTGCAATTCAAATTGGTAGCCATGTGTACAAAGTCATTATGGAATGTAATATTCTCATGAGCAACTAGTTCTTCCAGCTGAGTCTCCATTACTCCTCTTTTGGGAATTATAATGTATTTTGGCCATCACAGATACTTATTTGGCCTCACACATTAGAGGGAATCTATTATAGAAAGTTTTTCCTCACCCCATGCAACTTGCTCAGAAGGCCTTTTCCATTTCCCTATGCAGATTTGAAGTCCCCTTTTACATTTCTCAGAGTAAAAAAGTCATATTTTTTCACATATATGCACCCTACCAGTTAGACAACATGTGTATATGTAGGTTTCTGCATTACAACACGTGTACACCAAGTTTGGTTCTCAAAATTAAAAATTGTGTTAGGTTTCCATATCATGTCATGAGATCCATGATCTTTGACCTTCCATATACTAGAAACATTCTNTCATACTGGGTATCTCTCCCAAGAACCAATATGTACTCCTCAAGTATTTCGGAGGTTTACATAGTCATCTACAAAAGGATATTATTCTCTTCAAGCCAAGTAAAGTGGATGAGGCTTGTGTATAGGAACAATACTTGGAAAACATAGGCCAAAATAAGGGGCATCCAAGTGGTTCAAAGAAAAAAGAGAACCAAGAATATTTGAAGGAGGGGAAGAATAAGTAGAAAGGGGGAAAATATAATATGATAGTAACCATTGCACAATAGAGTAAATATACCAACAACTATTTAAATAATTGCAACATTTATGGTCACACTAAGGAAAGTTTTGGGAAACTACATCCAGAGATGAACCCGAAAAATCACAAGAGGGACAAAAAGAAAAAGAATATTCTAACCAAAGATTCAAGCAATCAGGGAAAGTATATCATATGTTGATGACAATATTTTATACACATATGTGTAGAAGGAGGTTATTCATGAATCTGAGTATCCTTCATCACCAGGAAGAGAAGGATATGGCCAAGCTCTTCCACATCAAGATTCAGGTCAAGAAGACTAAGATAGATGCTCGGTTCAACTTTGGTTCATAGGATAATCTCATATAAGTGGATATGGTCAATAATATTGGATTGGAGGTTCACAATCATCATAGCCCCTATCAATTGGATTGGGTAAACAAGGATGAAGAGATAGAGGTAACGGAATAGTGTAATATTAAATTTACTATAAGTGATGATTTTACTGGTGAAGCAAAATTTGATGTAATACCCCTTGATGTATGTAGGGTGGTGTTTGGAATCGCTTATATTTATATGAGGGATCCAATATTCATGTGGAGATCCAACCAATACCGAGTTATCAAGGATGGGAAGTCCCACATCATCAATGCACATAAAGGAAATTCAAAGATTTCACTGGTAAGTGTCATTCATGTCAAGAAGTCGATTGGTTCTAGTAAGACATATATTTTCCTTTAATTAAGAGAAAATCAGTTTGTTGATGAGTCAATAAGAGTGAGTAATCCCTAGAGGGGTGTACTGAATATCAAAAAAAATAAATTGGAGGAGTTTTTATAGAAATACATAGGAGTCTTCCAAGAGCCTAAAGGGATAGCACCTAAGAGGGAATTGGAGCATAAAATACAATTTTTTCCATATTCCCCATTGCCAAATACTGGGCTATATAGATAGTCCATTCTGGAAGTGAATGAAGTGAAGAATAAATTGCAACAGTTGTTGGAGAAGGTTATAATTCAACCAAGTACCTCACTGTGTGGGTCAATCATCATAATTGTGCCCAAGAAGGATGGGACTTGGAGAATGTGTATGAATTACATGGCATTGAACAATATTACACTAAAGAATCGGTACCCCATGCCAAGGATTGATGATCTATTGGACCACTTGCAACATGCCATGTACTTCACTAAGCTATATTTGAAATCAAGATATCACTAGGTATGATTCAAATAAGAAGATACTTCGAAAATTGCCTTCAAGACAAGGAAAGGTTTGTATGAGTGGTTGGTTATGCCATTCAGTTTATGGAATGCATTGACTACATTTATAAGACTAATGAATTATTTTTTATGCCCTTATCTAGATTCATTTGTTATTATCTATTTGGATGATATATTGTTTTATAGTGATACCTGGGAGGAGCATGTGCCACATCTTATGTATGTGTTATAGATTCCGAAAAAGAATAAACTGCTGGAAAATATCAAGAAATGTGAGTTCACTTAAAATGTTTGGTGTATTTGGGGTATGTGGTCTGTGGAGGGGAGCTCCAGATAGATCCTGTAAATATGGAGGACATCATGAAATGGACAATTCCTAAAAATGTCACTAAGGTTAGGATTTTTTTTGGGTAGAAACAATACTCGTGGAAGTTCATAGCTTCATTTTCAATGACAACTACACCACTCCATGCCATAAAATCTAGTGATAAGAGTTTCTAGAGGGGGAAGAATCAAAATAAGGAATTTGTTGAGATGAAAAGAAAGACTAGTAAAGCACCAGTTCTCTAACTACCAAACTTGTAGAATCGTTTTGAAGTGGAGACAAATGAAAGTGGATATTCCATGGGATTATTGATGCAATGAAGAAGGCCCATCTGCTATCATTCCTTAGTATTTCATGGGGTAGTTCTCAACTACCCTACATATGAAAAGGAGCTCTATGCCTTGGTAAAAGTTTTCAAAAAGTGGAAACATTATCTTATGAGGAAGTATACCATCATCCACATAGATCACCAGACACTACAGTATTTCTAGGCCTAGAGTAAGCCACAACAAACTAGACATTACAAATGGATGGGGTTTTTACAACAATTTCATTTGGTCATAAAGTATAATAGGGTTAGAACAAGTATGTTGGCATGCATTATTTCATGGCCACCCACATCTAATATTATATCTTCAACAACTCTAATACATATGGATCCTTTTACCCATGATGCATAAAAAGAGGCATACACAGAAGATGAGGATTCAAGGAGGTGTTTCAATAGCTACAAGGAAAAATTCATATAGAACAAGGTGATGGAAGGGATGACTATAATTTCCATAATGGTTTACTCTATAATATTGAAAATATTTGTGCTCCTAAAGGAGAACAATTACAACTTATCAGAGAGGCTCACATCTCCAAGTTTGCAAGACATTTTGGAGTTGGGAAGATAGTTGCCAACTTATAAATTTATGTGTATTGGCACATAATGAAAGAATATGTAGCGTGGTATATTAGAGGATGTATAATTTGTTGTACCAAGAAGCCAAAAAACAAGAAGTAAGGTCTATACCATCCCTTACCTGTACCCACACAACCTTGGGAAATAATTTCCATAGATTTTGTGGGAGGTTTACCAACAACCAAGAAGGGACATGACTATCCATTTTTGGTAGTTGACAAGTTCATGAAAATGTGAATTCTCATGCCTTGTAAAAATACCATCATTAAATAAGAAGCAACAAATACATTCTTTGAAAAGTTCTAGGTGCACTTTGGGATACTAAGGAGCATCATCTCATATAGGGATACCATATTTCTTAGTGCATTTTGGACTACGTTGTGGGAGAAGATGGACACTAAGTTGAAGATGTCTACAACATTCCATCCATAGAAAGATGGGAAGAAAGAGGTATTCAATAGGAATTTGGTGTAGCATTCGATGGGTTACAATCAGAATCATTCAAATACTTGGGATGAAAATTTGATCTATATACAACACTCTTAGAGTAGAGAAGTCCACACTTCCACTAGTAAGTCCCCTTTTGAAACTTGCTTTGGATATTTTCCATCTTCACCCTTAGATGTTCTATATGGAAAACAAGGAGGAGTGAGGGAGTACCTCACATGAGATGAACTAAGGGAAGAAAATTTTGCTAATAAGATTAGGCAGATAATTTGCAAGTATAAGAGACATTGAATAAGTCACAGGAAAAGTACAAGGCTAGACATGACCAACATAGAACAGAGAAAACATTTAAAGTAGGAGAAATGGTATGGTTACAATTGAATAAGGAAAGACTACAAGGTCCTGGTAAGAAGATCAAGGATTTGCGGTATGGTATTTTTGAGGTATTAGAAAAGGTGGGATATAATTCCTACAGACTTAGTCTACCCCCATACATGCACAGTTACTCAGTAGTGAATGTGGAGAATCTCAAACTCTATGAGCCCTCAATGTTGGATCAAGAGGAGAAGTAGGTCCTACCTTCCATAGAGGATTTAGCACCATATTCTTAGGTAGATTTGGAATAAGACATTCTTTTATAGAAGTGGTCCATAACTACAACATAGGGGCAACATGACCTTTAGAAGATTAGGTTAAAAGGACAACTTCCAGGAAAAGAAAAATGGTACTTCAGAAAGAAGGTAGAGGAGAATTTTCCTCACCTCATTCAGTAAAGTGATTTGGTATAAAAATCCTCCTTAAATGGGGATTTATGATCTGGATTGGATCATTATATTATTTTTCATCTATCTCACTACATTTTGGGTGGAAAAATTGGAGGAATCAACTTGCAGGGTTGTTTCGACGACTCGTCCAAATTTGGAAATTTGGGTAGTCATAAATATTCTAGATCCATTTTGAGGCATCAACTGACCTTTTTTTTGGTCCAAACCTTATAATACTATTCTAAATTCTACACGTCGATACCTTTCCAACGATGCAAATTGTTTGTTAATGGGATTTCATATCAGAAATATATTCCTCCCACAAGTTGACCTACCATATTGATCACCATGGTGTGAGTGGATTCCATGTCAACCTCCATTACTTAGACATGTGGGGATAATCATGTAGTTTATTTTCTAATATCATTCTATAAGGTCCAAAACCTTATCACGATTTAAGGTTGAGGAAGTCAAAAACTTGTCCCTAGATGGCTATTGGGATATGTTAAATACCTGACCACTAAGAGGAGAAGGGGTTCAATTATTTTTCATTTGTTTGATGTTTTTTCTTTGACCCAGGTTCTACTTTAGGTTTCCAACAAAACCATACAAACCATTGACCCTTCTGGAGACTAGAAGGCAACACTGCGCAAAATGCAGTCTCACTCGAGATGGCTTATGGGTGGCTGTAGGACCCAGATGTTTGCAATCTTGGAAGGGAGACTTCTATGGGGATTAGAGACATATTTTCTACATCAAACATATCATATTTTTTATTATATTACATCAATACATAATTACCTCTCAAATCTACCAATCAATAATTAGATACATTCATTAAGGTTTATTTTGTAGTAATTATCCTATCACTCTATTGTGCACTACATTTTATTATTAATAGATTAATTCATTCATCATATCTAAACAATCACAATAAATATGATACAAATTCCACAAAGAGACACAAATCTACTATGGTTCACCCCCTCTGTACTACGTCCACAAATATCTGGCTTTCTTGGCTCTTTTATTATTCTGCATCAAGGTTATAACATTGCACACACTACATTTGAGGCTGAAAATATCATATTAAGCTACACAAATTATGAACTTACCCTCAATTACAATGCATATCTTTGTCTCTCTGCTCATATCTCTATCATCTCTCGTACGTGTATCATTCTATCACACAACGCTCTTTAATCATTATTTCCTCTCCCACACACAATATATTTATATTACAAAAAAGGGGTTAATTACCCGTTACAAAAATGAACAAAACCCTAACCGAATACACCTAGGTGGATTAGAATTTTCCATTTTCTAACTCCATGATCATGGCTGGTCCAAAATCCAAACGTTTTCCACGTTGATCTATATCTTTAATCATTTCTTTTAATTTCTTGGTTTTTTGGCATTGATTTTCCTTATTTTTTGGCACATGCTCCTTTTCTAGTCCATTTCCTAACTTCCTTCATTAATTATTGTTCTTTTCCCCAAAACTCAGTTTTGGCTCGTCCCAAGCCACACAAGTAGTGTGTGTTTCCTGTACTAAATTCTCAAGATCCTAGATCCTTCTTGAAATTTCTTCAACTAGTGATTGTATCTGTGCACTCTTTTCTGCTATGGTCTTCACAATCTATGTAGTAATGGTCTCCTTCAAAAATTCCGCACTCTCCCAGTCAACTTGTTAAATCTGGCCCTTCGTTGTGTCAATCTAAGTGAGCATATATTCTATTCCTTATTCTAGTGGTTCCAACTAAGCCCACCTTGATTTCTTATCTTCTCATATGGACTTAAGCTCTTCCTGCAATTTTTTCATTTCTTGCGCACTTTTCAGTATGTCTGGTATTTCCATCATTTTTTGCTTGTGTTTCAATTCTTGCATTGCAATATTTATCCCTTCTTATTTTTGGTCCAACTCCTGCAGTTTCCCATCCTCTTGAATATTTTCCCATAGATGTGTGCTCTTATTATAAATCTTTGTTATTTCATGGATTACTTGCGCAATGCTTTCTATATGACCTATAAAATCCTGTTGTCTTTGTGTTCTTACTTCTAGTGGAGTAGTAGGTACTAAGAGGTCTGTCAACTATGTAATTTGGACTCTGTACATATCCATAGATTGTGTTATTTTTTCAATTTTACCCTCTGTGGTTATATTCTCTCCTTGTGCGCTATCAAAAATAGTTTTAAACAATCCCTCAAGTTGATGATCTATTCTTCCAGTTCCTTCTTTATTTCATCCCTATCAAACTTCACTTGGTTACGTGTCATCTCCATTGTATTATTTACTTATTTTTCCAACTGTCAGTTTGTAGCATCTGCACAGGCCCTTGAATTAATTTCTTGCGTGACACTTATCTGAAGTTTGTACAATGCCTTTGTTGGAATCTTGGGCAATGGAAAGTCCAAATGATATATATGATTCAATGGATTCTACATTGTAGCTCTATATACCTACAACATCCCTTAGGTGATATGAAATTTTTTATTCCCCATAGCTATGATCTGCATTGTCTCTTGTTCTGGAACTGTTCTTTCTTGAGAAGTGTGTTGTTGTTGTTCCCTGTTCTAATGCATCTCTTACCTCTATCAATTTATTCACTATTTCCTCCCTCTTCTTCTCAACATCATACCAAGCTTCCACTGTCTAAAGCTACACTTTTTCTGGTACTAACTCTGTGTCATCCTCTGTAAGTGTAAGTTGAGGAACTTCCTTGTCTACCTTAATTTTCTTATGTTATCCTTTTGTTTGCAACATTGTTCTTTTCATTGGCAATGTCTTTGTCTATGTGATTGGAACTGATATATCTATATTTGGGAGATCTCCACCTCATGTTTCATCTGGAAAAGTAATATTGGTATCCTTATGCACTCCTCCATTTATTTATTTTGCGCGATCCTTTTCTTGAGATGAAGCATTTGGGATATTGTTTTTCTGCCTTGGATTTTTAATGGTTGTGCTACCCCCTATCTCATTTTTGTACTCTGTAGCTTTCCTTGTGTTTTTTTTGGGGATGATTGACTGTTGTGAAGGTACAAAATCTACTCAATATTTAGATGTTGGTACTTTCTTTGGGATAATTGGAACCTTCCACTCTTCAGGCCAATTCTTCATGGCCCACTCCACTTCTTCCCCTATGAAACAATATCTCAATTGTAGACATTCCTTCTTAGGATCCCTCTTAGATTTTATCCACATGTTATGCCTTGAATCTTGGAATTTTTTTATTCCTTGATTCTCTCTTACAACTATTGGTGGTATTCTCCATGTGTTTGATAGATTCTCTTACATCGCATCATGCAACATGGAAAAAATGCTAGCATTGTCCTTCCTTTTATTTTGATTTGAAGTATGTCATAAGGTTGTGTATTTTGTTGCAAATTTTTTTCCTAACCTTTGGTAAAATCAACTGCATTTTGGTTCTACCCATTCAACAAGTGCTATCAATATAATTAGCCATGAATAAAGAAATTCTGATCCTAGATCCTACGTATCCTTTCAATTCTCCAAAAATAAGTTTAGTAGATATGTAGCCCAGCTAAGTAGAACCCCCTTTGCTGGTCCAGATTTTATGAGCAGAACGAAATGAATACAAATTATTATTAGGTTATTAACACAAAATAACATAGATATAGTAAAATTGGTTTTCTATTCAATAACGAAATAGGTTGAAAACTGTAAAATTCAATGGAAACAAGATTGTTGGAATGGTTGCGGCTTATCTCTGAGAAGAGATGCGATGGCTACACTTATTCACAAGAAGATGATTACAATGAGGCTCTGAAGGCATTTTTACAATAATAATGAATGTCAAAACCCCTAGACATCCAAAAACCTAACCCTAGGAGATGAAACGCCAAAAGTCATGTGGGCCCCGTTTGGGTAAGTTAGTACATCAACTTCCCAGGGTTGTTAAATTTGCATACGATCTATGTTTTAGTCGTATGATAGCCCGTTGGAAAGGTATCATTGAGGAGATTAATTTTAGGCATAATGTCAAAGTAATTTTCATATCACAACCCTATTTTCCCAAAAAACATTGTTTAGGGCCTCAAAACGGCTCCGGAAGTGAAAACTGCTAAAAATAGTAAATTACCAAAATTGCCAGAAAACTGTTTTGAGCTAGTTGGAAAAGGTGGGTGGCCACCGATATCCATTTGGATCATTTGCGCACTATGCAACTATTTCTATTACTCTTGCAAGGGCTTCATCCTTGCTACATTTTCTCAAGATTTTGCATGCCATGAGTTTTGGCACAAACTTAGTTATTGGTTCATTTATCTGTCTAATAATCATACCCCTGGATCCTTTGCCAGTCCCATATTATTTTTTTATCTCATCTTCCATGGATTTTTCTTTAGCTTTATCATCTAATTACTCCTCTATTTTTTCTCCATCTATTAGTAATACTTTGTTTTATACAATTAGTTCCACATTTATGGATACAGGCCTATCCATCCAAAAGATGCCTCCATGTACCAGTGTCGGTAATTTTTTAACACATGAATTCACATCCTTTCCTCTCCCAAAGTGATGAATCTCCAACATGTTCATAATTCCTATGTTGTATAGTTGTGCAATCCACTGTTTTGTCTCTAGAATGGGATCTCTTGATGGACCCTCTCCTTTACTCTCCATGTAAACTTGCTACGCGAACTCAGGAATATTCCCCATATCTGTGACATCATGATCAACATACATAAGCTTATTCATACATACTAACATGTCATCTAGTACTTTGACTCCTTCAGGTATCTGCGATAGTGATTGTGTTAGTTCCTTCTACTTGCTCGGTGTTCTTGGCACTGTAGGTTTTTCCCTTGTCTTCTTATTTCCTAGTGATGGCCCTGCCATTTCCACCTAGTTCTCTTCCTCATCTTCTTCAAAGTCAAAGTTTCATTGGTTCATGATGTCTTCAAACTGCATTTGTTCCTTTGACTATTGCGCTGGATCTGTTGCAAGGTGTTTCCCTTCTTCTACATGTTTCCTAGGCTCATCGGATTTTGTCCATCCATCATCCTCCACATTCAGTTGTTCATATGGTTGTGATGCTCCTAACCTGGTTTGTTGCATGGGGTTTTTATTTATGCTAGGGTTTTTTTTCTTTCTTCATGGGTCGATATCCATTTCTTTTGTCACCAGATTTTTCTATTCCTACTCTTTTATGATAGTGGGACTAACTGGTTCAATGACTTGTGATGGAATGGTGTCCACATACACCACTCCTTTCGAAGGATTTGGGATTTCTCCATCGGCGTATATATCATGTGCATACCTTGCAGAACTTTGTATTTTCCTTGTGATCCGACTAGGATCTCCAAGTTTCAGGGGCTACATTCTGCTAAATTTGGAAAGGGTTGTTCTTAATCATGAGTAGACACCTAGAAATCACCTTCTCACACTAAATTTTCTTCCTTATATCTAGTTTTCATAAATTCATAATGCATCTTGCTATTCACATTTTCTGCTTTTATAAGACAAGCCATAAATACCCTATCACACCACACTTTTATGATCACCTCTTTCTCCTTTTCTGATTGTTTTTTGTATTGACGCCTTGTTTTTTCTTCCTTGTGAAATTTCTCTAGCATGAAGTGTATTCAGGTTCTTTCATACCAATTACTATCTATTGCATGTTGTATCATCTAATTGTATGTTTAACACCTATCCATCTACTACATATTTTTGTATTTTCTTACTTTTCCAATTTTTTTCTTTCTTTTTTAGCTTCTACTATATACACTATGTACAATTGTAATTTTTCTACATGAAAACTACTAACGGTTACTGGGTTGGATGTCCCAATATAGTTTTAGTCTACTTCTATTAACTAATCCTTGAATTTATTTTCTTGGTGGATCCTGCAATTGCACAACACCTCCATATTTGATAGATTTTATCTCATATGGCCCTATCCAATGCATCCTGAATTTTCCTGGGTGTTGTAAGTATTTGTTGTCATAGAGAAGAACATAATATCCTTCCTTAAAATTTGTATTGTTAATGTGTCTCTCATGCCAAGCTTTGTGTTTGGATTTATGTACTTCTTGATGGAAACCAACCATAATCCTATCCTCTTCTAGTTCCATAAGTTGATAACATATTTCTTGAGTTGCGCCTCTTTCTGTCATATTTGTAATGGATGCAACACACATACTAGGTATCAAAATTCTAAAGGGAATATTTCTTCAAGACCATACACCATGCTAAAAAGTGTCTTCCCTATGATTTTATTGCATGTGGTTTTATAAGCCCATAATACTTCTGGTATCTTCAGGTCCCAATCATTAATGTTTACATTAAAATTTTTAGTTAGGGCATTCTCCAGTATTTTATTAAATGCTTCCACTATTCCATTAGCCTGAGGATGGTATGGAATTCTCTTCTGATGGTTTATTTCAAAGTATTCCATCATTTCCAAAATAGTAATATTGATAAAATGAGCTCCCTGATCACTCATCAGAATTATTGGGAATCCAAATATTGTAATTACTTGTTCAAACAGAAAGTAATTTGCAATATTTTACGGATGTGGCTTCCGCCCATATGGTTAAATATTATGTTGATATAATGATGTACCTTGCTCCTGATATTCTAGTTCGTGGGTTTATTGGTCTTACAAAGTATACTACCCATTTTTAAAACACTTTAAGAATTACATGAGGTTTTAGGGGCATCTCATCCCTCTTGGATGGATTTCCTACCCTCTAACAGACATCACAAGCTTGTAAATATTCATTTTCATCTTTAGAAACTATTGGCCACCATAATATTGCATGTAGTATCTTATGAGAAGTGGCTTTTCCTACATATTTTCCTCCATCTATTCCTTCATGTGATTCTGCCAAGATGATGGGACATTCATGATCCATGACACATCTCCTTAGAGTATTATCTTCCCCTAGTTTATACAAGTGTCCTGCAATAAGTTGATAATATGAAACTCTAACCACCAAATTCTTATTCTGTGCAATATTGTGTTCCTTTGGGTCAAATATTGTACTTAAAAATTCAATATCAGAAAAGTATTCATCAACAATATGCACTGAAAAGAGTTGTGCATCAGAAAAATCGTCCTCCAAGTTTCTTGGTTTCTCTCCATTTGTTATCCTGGATAGATGAGCTCACCCTACATTCAGTCTTCCAGGTTTCAAATCTACTTCAAAATCAAATTCTTGAAATAACAACAACCATCTACATATTATCCCCCCCAACACTAGCTTGTTGACTAGGTATCTAAGAGAAGAGAGATCCGTGAACATTTTAAGATGTTTTCCTAATAAATAATGTTTGAACTTTTTTAATGCATACACCATATCCAAACCTTCTCTTTTTGTTCTATTATAATTATTTTCGTACTCTGAGAGTTTCCTACCTGCAAATGATATTGGGTGATCTATGTCACCTCCTCTTGGTTGTGTTAGTACTTCTCCAAGTGTTATTGAAGAGGAATCCACATGAACATGGAACTCTTTTGACCAAACTGGAAACACCATAATTGGTGTTGTCACCATTTTCTCTTTTAATATGTCCAAACTTTGTTGGCAGACATCATTCCATTGAAACTTGATATCCTTCTTTAAAAATTTCTCCATGGGCACAGTAATATTGTTTGACAACATAGATATCCAACAAAGGAAGAACACCTTCAATAACCACTCACACAAATAGATCAAAGATCAACACATCAATGTTTTGACGTGGTAAAACTCCTACAGGGAAACATCCACGGACCCAACCAATGCAACCACTTGAATCAGCTTATTAATGAAAAAGAAAAAGATTACATAGAGATTTTACAAGAGATTTTCTCACAGTCAATCATCAACAAATGACCCTCCTTGATTTTTAAATGAATATCATGGACCAATTAGGTTTTAATCCATGGATCAATGGCCATTAAGATTGAGGAGAATATGAACCGTCATATCACTCTATGTCGGGAACATATTGTGATATGAGTGAAGGATTTACAATAGTGACACAATAGGAGAAGGAAGGAGGCATTAGAGGCTATCCCCCCTTAATGAAAACTTCTTGAACTACTAACATAGATCGAAGTTTGGAAAAATTTTCTTCTGTAAGAGACTTTGTGAAAATTTATGCAACTTGATTTTCTATAGGGAAAAATAGCACTTCAATAAATTGATCATGAATGAGCTTTCTGATGAAGTGCATGTGTAGCTTGATGTGTCTAATGTGTTGATGTTGAACTGGGTCTTTGAAAATCTTGATGGCACTTTGGTTTTTTCACCAAAGGCTGGTTGGATGCTGTTGTTAGAATCCAAACTATGAAAGGATTTGTTGAAGCCACAAGGCTTCCTGAATTTCATTTATCGATGCTCGATAATCTTCTTTTGCTGAAGAAAGTGGAATCACCTATTGTTTATTATAGGCCCAAGTGACAAGTCCTAAACCAAGACTGAAAACATAACCTATATTAGACTTCCAATCATCAGGGTCGTCGACCCAATCTAAATCAGTGAAACCAACTAATAAAGGAGTCCCCCTTGAATTGTAATGTATCACAAACTGAACTATACCAAATACATAGTGACGTATCCTTTTAGATTCTTTCCAATGGCTTTCATGGGGTGATTTCATATACCAGGAAACAAGACCAAAAACAAAGGAAATATTAGGATGGGTATGAGTCAAGAATAAGAGGATACCAACTAACTTACAATACAGGGTGGCATCAACTTCAGTAGAAGTACAGGTGGAAGTAAGATTGACTCCATACTGGAAGGGAGAAGGGGCTGGTTTAGAGTCATCCATGTGAAATATACAAATAAGGTCACAAGAATATTTAGAGTGGGAAAGAAAAAATCCTTCATTGGTTTGCAAAACTTGGAGGCCAAGGAAATAGTGCAAAAATCCTAAGTCTGTCATTTCAAATTTCTTCTTAAGGCTGGTTTTCACATGTTTTAAAGGTTTTGAGTTATTACCAGTAAGGATAAGGTGATCAACATAAAGGACAAGGATCATGAGATGGCTTCCTAGTTTCTTGGAATAGACATTAGGATCATAATGGCATCTAGAGAATCTGGTGTCAATAAGAAAGTTTTCCATTTTTTCATACCAAGTTCAGGGAGCTTGATTAATACCATAAAGATAATTCTTAAGGCAACAAACAAGGATAAATTCATTATGGACATATCCATGAGGTTGTTCCATGTATATTTATTCTTGCAAATCTTCATGCAAGAAGGCGGATTTAACATCCATTTGATCGACCTCCCATTTATGTGAGGCAACAAGGGAAAGAACAAGGTGGATGGATTTCATTTTGGATACATGGGAAAGGATTTCATTATAGTCAATTCCTTAAACTTGGGAAAATCCTTTGGCAATGTACCGAGCCTTGTGTCTTACAACACTTCCATCTGATGCATACTTAGTTCTGTAGATCCATTTACATCTGACAAGTTTTCTTCCTTTTGGAAGAGGTACAAGATCCCAGGTATCATTTTCCATTAAAGAACAATACTCTTCATTCATTGTTGTATCCCAATCTGGATGACCATAAGCTTCTTCAAATGTCTCTGGATCACGAGTCTTTGAAACTTGAGCCAAAAGAGAAGAGGCTCATTGGAACTATGAATGTGTCTGACAACGATCTGAAGGATCACAGACAAGGTCACCAACTACTTATCGTGTTGAACAGACCCATCTAGGAAGTGGTGGAGATGGTGTTGGTTCATGTTCAAAGGAATCATATGGAGGAAGGTGAGAAAGAGGATGTGTATTTTCACCCTCACTCTCATCATCTGAAGAAGAAACTAGAATAGGAACAAAAGAAGGCACAAACCTTGAAGATAGATCGCAGGCCAAAGAAGGCATAGTCACCAAAGTAGGCTAACAGGCCAAGATATTTTCATCAAATTTAAAATATATTCTAATAATAATTTCATTACAATGTGGTTGAAGAAGTCTATAACATTTGACATCTTCATAATAACCAAAAAATATAAACTGCTCACGTTCAAGCTGCAATTATTTCCTTTTCTCGTCAGGAATGTGAGCCCATGCTATACTACCAAATACACAGAAGTGACTTACATCTGGTTTAATTTTAGTCCAAGATTCTTCTGGTGTTATACTTTTAAGATTCTTTGTGGGAATGAGATTTACTATGTAATTTTCATAGTTGATGGCTTCCGCCCAATACTTTAGATTTAATCCCTTAGATTGGATCATACAATTAGCCATTTATTTTAATGTGTGGTTCTTTCTCTCAGCAACACCATTTTTTTGTGGTGTATATGGAGCAGTGTGTTTCATTTGGATTCCCTGTGTAGTGTAATAGCTTGTAAAATTATTGTTCTCATATTATCCTCCATTATATGTTCTTAACCTTTGAATTTGATGTCCATATTTCTCTTCTACAATGGCCTTTTAGGCCAAATACTTGTCAACATTTTCTCTTATGTTTTAAGAAGTAAAACCAAGTACATTTGGAAAAGTCATCAATGGAAGTAAAGAAATAATTTCCCTCGTAAAAATAAGAAGTAAAAAGTGGACCACACAAATCACTGTGAAAAAACTACAAAGGGAACGAGGCATGCCAAGAGGCATGTTTGTCAAAACTGTCCCGATGATGTTTGCAGAGAACACAACCGACACAAATGCCATTTCTGCATGAAACATGAGGAAGAACAATCACCATCTGTTGATTACATAGTTTTTGCAATGAGAGATAGTTTAGATGACCAAACCGTTCATGTCAAAGTTTTCTCAAGTTATTGCTATAAGAAACAAAAAATGATGAAAAATATATGACCCAAAGTTGTCAAACTTGTACAACCTGTTAATATCATCAACAATTCTAGTTGCAATAACATGCTTAGGATCT